>JAJMKP010000005.1:358771-606486 GCA_030569295.1 Taiozyma yuanshanica
TTTTTTTTTTTTTTTTTTTTTTTTTTTTTTTTTTTTTTTTTTTTTTTTTTTTTTTTTTTTTTTTTGTCGAATGAGCTCCATCGATTACTCATATTTGCTTAATCGAGGAAAAAGACAGTGAAGATAAATACGCGAAAGTCACGTGAAGATAGAGTGACAGGCACAGAGATTGACCGATTACAGTAATCTAAGTCTATTATCAGGATGATCTATTCATTTCTATAACTATTCTATACTATGCTGGTTGATGATGATTTGTCTGGCATCATTGTACACTCTTGCCCTCTCTTTCAACACGTACGATACATCGTCAGTGTTGCTAAATTTTGTAATCTGCTGATCTATGAGATTGATGTTGTAAATAATCTTGTTCAGCTTGTTATGATGACAATAGAGCTGATGTGTCACCTTTTGGGTTTGTGATTTTGATGATGCTGTGCAATAAGTGTTGGTATGGAACAAAGAGTCCAGTTTTTCTGAGAGTAATTGTAATTCTTGTGATGTCTTGAGAAGTTCATTGTTAAAGTGTATGTACCTGTTACAAAGGTTATGTATCGTTTGTAATTCGATAGCTACCCTTTTATAAATCTTTTGAAAATCAGCAATTGTATTTCTCCGTAGTTGTTCAATGCAGTAGTTTTCTTGATTTCTTGATCTGACTTTCTTATCAACAAATTGTATGTTTCTATCGATTTGGACTAGTTTTTCTTTAAGGGTCAAGTATAAACTCTCAAATTCATCTTTAATCATTTGATCAGATTCGATATGTTGAAAATTTGAATCACGTTCATGTTGACCAATGGCAAAGTATTCAATTATATCTTCATCATAGATATCAACCACCTCATCAATATCTTTGAACTCCAATTTATCCGTTCTATAAAACAAATGATATTCGTATGGGATAACATCAGGAGTTATTATATCGTGATAAGAAGGAGGAGGGATGAAACCCTTGACAGCTTCTTTATAAGTAGGGAGAGTGTTCATCTCGGATTAAGGTGTTGTGAGTATCTACTTTCACTTTTCATATTTGTTTTTTCTTACCCTTGACAGGGGGAAGAGAATCTTTTAACTTTATATAAAACTTTGCTGTCAAGTACCCTTATCTAATCATACGTTGGTCCAGACTTTAGATCAAAATAAGTTTCGCTTCGCGGGAGTTTTTGTGTAATTAATTTTTGTCAGCACCGGAATTTTCCATTTCCCAAATTTTTCAATTATAAAGCAATCAATGCACTAGAACGTTGAATTACAAAAGTCCGAAGTGCCGATCGATTAAATAGATAGAGTAATAACACAAATCACGAGGTAGAGTAAGTTTGGTTTATTCACGGTGCAAGGTGTAAGGTAAATAGGAATTGGGATCTTCCATGTGAAAATGCCCTTCCCCTTCTGCCTTGGAAATATAGTTTACACGCTCTCAAGAAGAGCCGTTTTCCATTTTCACCAATCAAAACTTTCCTTAAAATGGCTCTTCCGATTGTAATCTAAAACACCTGCCATTTTTTTCAGTTCTAAAGACTTTGTATGCACGTACGCTTTTGACAGAAGATGATGAAACACTAGTGAGTGTGCATTTTTGTCTAAAAGACCGCACAGACTGCACTCTCTTTGTTCCCGTTATTTTTATTTCTAGATATATCTCAAATGGCACAATATTGGTATTGAAAGAAATATATTATTCATAAAGTGACTTTGAGATACCCTGTTAACCGTCAAACGTCAAACGTCAAACGTCAAACGTCAAAGGTCAAACGTCAAACGTCAAAGGTGAAACGTTTGGCCACATCGCTATATATATGGACCCACTTTTCTGAGTATTATAAATACGGAAAACAACCAAAATAGGAAAGTGCTAGAATAGGAACATTTCGCGTTCAATCGAAAAAACAGTGCTTAGTGAAAAAAGTAACAATCTACAGAGAAGCATGCCCCAAGATAAACTCATTTCAAAGTCTTTAGGTAACATTTATTTCTTCTACTTTTTTGCCATTAATTCTTATAGTTCCCCGGTTGACCAGATTGGACCAGATTTCAATTTCCATAGTTTCACAGAATCAACTCTTTTTTGTTTCAAGAATACCCTCGAATTAATTGAAAATCAGAACCATTCCCGCAACCATGGCTAATAAGAGAAGACCAAAGAAGACTAAGGCTCCATACAAGAGATATGGGCCAGGTGGTCTGATAAGTAATACCACATCACAGACACGTCATTCTTCAACATCTGATGATGAAGAAGATGAAGATGAAGTCGAGAAAAGTGAGGTTCTGAAGAGTAGCCACCCATCTAAAGATGGCTACTCTTCATCAAATATAACAAATGTTGAACTTGTTAAACAACAGCTTCATAAAGGTGAAATATTGGAGATCAGTGTTACATTCACAGACTCTTTAAGACAAAAAGTCCAATTTCCCATCGAGATTTACAACTTGATCTTACAATTCACATCTGCTTATAAGAAAGATCCAAAGTATTTGAGAGTATGCAAGGATTTCTACAATCTTTATCTTCCTATATTATACCATTGTCCAAAACTTGATTCCTATAACTTCTTCAACTTTGTTGAGACCATCACAACACCAAAGTGTAAATTAGGTTCTTTAGTGAGATATCTTGATTTATCACCCATCATTCAAAGTGGGAAGAACTCTTATGTGTCCAAGGTCCTTAGAAGATGTTCTGCTAATCTAGAGGTATTCATTGCGCCCCAGACTTCATTTGGTTACGCACCATTGGTTAGTTTACGTGGTTGTAAGAAAATCAAGATTTTGGATCTTGGACTCGTTAGTGAAACTGTGAACCTAAGTGAATTATTCCATGCTATTAGTGGTGCAAAGGCATTGACACATTTATCATTCCCCAGATCATCTATTTCTTGTGATGGTTACGATGATAACTTCTGGCCTCCAAATCTATGGTATTTACGGTTAAGTGGTGGTATCACTGATGAATTTGTACAAGATTCTATATTCCCAGAGACTATTACAAGATTAGAATTCGCCCATTGCCCAGTATTAAAAGATTTTGCAATTTATAGTATGTTGACCAAATTTGGGAAAAGTTTAAAACATTTATCAATTCAGTATCCCATGCCAGGATTAACTGAGACATCAATGGATTTCATCTTTACTTATTGTCCAAACTTGACTTTCTTACAAATTACCGTCGATTATTGTTCAAGATTCCTATTCAGTGAGGAATTGTTGCCCAATTTATATGAAGGCGTGAGACCATTACGTACATTATGGTTAGAATCTAGTGGTGGGTTGGGCCAAACTTCAAAGATACATCCAGATGACTTGACAATTGCAATCATGGAAGAGAGATTGCCTTGCCTAAAAAATGTTAGGATAACTTCTAAATTAGGATGGGATTTGAAGAGTGATGATGTAAGTGATCTTGTGAACTTACTGGAGGAGAAAGATGGTGGGTTATATATCAATTATTACTGATGCCGATGGGGTTCCTTTGTTTATTTGGTTATTTGTTTATTTGTTTGCTTTGTGTTGTGTGTTTTTTAATTGTGTTGACATGGTGCATCTCAAGACCACCAAACTACTACTGTCTTATTATGCGTGTTACTGATCGTTATTATGACTTGTATACTTATTCTTACTTTTACGACGTTATGACCTTTTTTGTTTGTTACATGGTAGTAAAATCGTCGTCAAGGACGGTCGCGAATCAGTTTTATTTCCAGTTTCACCATGATTTTGACACGACGACTCAACTTTATATAACAAACAGACCAAAAGTCTGGATCAAACACAGTTTCTCCAGCAGTTGCCGGGACCCAATTACTATAGCTGAGTTGATCTAACATAATGGCAAAGCCAAGAAAGATAATTGTTCCAATAGGGCTTGCTAAAACCAACAAGAGTGAGTCTGGGCTTCCTCCTCACTTCAAGAATGGTAAGAAGAGGGTCTATTTCTCAACTGAACTGGATAAGGAATTAGTAGAAGCCAGTGTTACTGATAAACAGGATAGTATAATTGGACTTGGTTTGTTTCTTTTGTCCATTGCTCTGAAGTTCCCAGGATTGAGTGATCCTAGTGTCGTGATCTTTGATGAATCACATACGGTTAATCATATCAAGAATTATATAATTGGTGAATACTTCAACGATATCACGCCTCCATTGAGTACGCTTATTTATACGATAGTTTCCTATTTAGCCGGATACAGAGGTGATGCTGACATTTTGAAACCTTCAGACTCTTACATCGGTACTAATGTTCCTTATGTTGCGCTAAGATTCTTCACCATGTTTGTGAGTTCTTTGACATTGCCTTTGTTTTATTCAACCTTAAGAGCCGTTGGTGTCAGAAAGATTGTCGCCTCTGGAGTCTCATTACTATTGATCCTAGAACCTTCTATTGTATTACATTCAAGAATCTTCCAACCGGATACTTTTTTCCTATTTGGGTTATCATTAGTCGTTTATTCATTGAAGAAATTTGAAATCTCAAAGTCCTTCACAAAAGACTGGTTCCGCTATCTATTCCTAACAGGTATAGGACTGGGTTTAACCGTTTCAACGAAATGGGTTGGCCTGGCTACTATTTTTTGGATTTTGTCCTTGACTGTCTACAAATTATGGTTCATATTTGGAGATGTTGAATTATCTGACTGTACAGTGGCTAAGCATACCGCTTTTAGGATCTCCGCATACACGCTTGTCCCTGCGTTCATATATTTGGTGACTTTTGCTATTCACATTATCTTATTACCTAATTATCATAGAGATGCTGCTCTGCTAACTTCTGATTTCCAACGAACCTTGATAGGAAATGACATTGCCAGTATTCCAAAATACGTGACTTTTGGATCTACCATAACGCTAAGACATTCTGATTCAATGGGCGGTTACCTTCATTCCCATCCATACCATTACAAATCTGGTTCTAAAAATCAACAAGTAACTGTCTTTGATTACAAGGATTTCAATAACGAATGGGTTATAGAGGCTGTGAAGGACGAGGATAAGAATAGACAAGATCTAAGGGTACAGGCTGGTCAAGAAATCAGATTGAGACATAAAAACACTGGTGGTGTTCTACGTGTTGATGATTTTAAACCGCCAATTTCAGAACAAGAGTACGATTTTGAAGTTAGCGTGTTTGGTAATCATTCATATCCCGGTAACAAAACTGATGAATTTTGGATCAATTGGGATCATGATAATTCAGATGATGGAAAATTATTAAAGGCCTTTGAGACTCAGATCTCTTTGAGAAACAAGGAGAAAGCATGCACTATTCTCTCGCATGATTTGAAATTACCAGAGTGGGGGTTTAATCAACAGGAAGTTATTTGTATTCAAAGTCCAACTGTTTCAAGGTCATTATTTACGATTGAAACGGTGAAATATCCAAAAGATCTGGACCTGGACAGTACTCCATATTTGAAAGAGATTGTACCAAAAAGAGATCCATCATTTTTGTCCAAGTTCATCGAATTGAATAGAAAAATGTATAGGATTTTTAAGAGTATTGATCCAACGAAGAACAAAAACACTTCAAGTGCATATAAGTGGCCGTTATTAGCCACTGGTGTCAAATACTTGACGAGGGAAACTTCTCAAATATTCGTCATTGGAAATCCAGTCAATTTCTGGTTGGTTGCTGTTCTGATTCCAACGTTCGTCATTGTGAAGGCTTTAGACCTAGTCAAGACTGATTATCTGATACAAAGCATCAATTTCAAAGAACAAGCATTGACATTTGTGACTGGTTGGATTGCCCATTGGATCCCATATGTCTTGTTTGAAGGTGAATGGTTCGCTCATTATTATATTCCATCGTTATATTTTGGGATATTGTTGATTGGTGTTACTTTTGAATTCATCTATTTCAAGAATGAAACTTTGGGTCAGGGTGTTCTTGTTGTATCGATTTTGTTTGGCTATTACTTATATTCCCAACTTACACCATTGGTCTTTGGTACTGAGTGGACTCAGGAGGCTTGTTTGAATGCGAAATGGAGTGACTCCTGGGGATTTGTCTGTGATATTTACAAGTAGATGTATGTGAAGATTTAATAATACGAGCAAGTGTTTTCTATAATTATTAACCATTTATTGTAGGTTATTAGCATCGTATTAAACAGCATTATACATTATGTCTTTCACTCGGTTGATTAACATTTACTTCCTTGAATCAATCAAGTCTCTACTAAACTTCAAGATCAAATCATTACACCAATCCAATAATTCATCTTTTTTCCTTACTGCTTCGACTTTCTCACTTTCAACCTTCGTAAGTTCCTCCTGTAATTCACCAATTCTTTGCAATTGTTCAACTGGACTCACACCTGCTCCGGGTAGTGAGTCTATCAGAGTGATGATTTGTCTTGTCTTTAGTATGAGATCTGTTGAGAGCTCGTTTATCGTCTCTTTGAATTCTGATGTTTCAGCAACTGTTGCCTGTGGATCTGACATTTTCTCTTCACCTTCCGCAGGGATGAAATCATGGTTCTTGTCCACGTAGTTAAGAGTGGCACAGAATTGTTCCACGAGTTGGTCCAGGCAAATTTGTAGCTGGGTGAGCCTGTCAGACATTTGTGTTACTTATTGGTTGATAGTTAATGATGATAGTGGATGATTGTTCTATGTTTTCTATTTTCATGAAAATCAAAGTGCTCAGTAAATGTGTAATGCTCACAAGCTCAACGGAATGCCAGAGAACGAAATAGAGGAATTAACGGAAAAAGTGGAACAGCTGAAATTAGCAGATGATTTATTCAACAATTACGAGACGGTTTTAACTGAACTCTCACCAAAAGATGCGTTAATTTTGCAGAAACTTCAACTCATCGATGAATACAATAACAAAAGAGTACAATTACACGATTCAATGAAGGAGGGATTCATTAATGTATCAAGAGCTAATTATGCCAACCAATCAGCTATTCCGTATGGTAAATACCATTGGGACTCAACAGTGAAGGCTACTAGGAAGGTTGGTATTGAGAATGATCACGTTAGGATAGTTGATGCTCAAGTTCTCACTAATGAACAAGAAGAAGATACAAATAATGAACAGAACGGTGACCAGGTAAGGAATAGAAAGAAACAGACGATCAAAGAGGATGACTCCACGATAAAACAACGAAATTACAACCCGATTAACATGTTTGGTGTGCTTGTTCCGTATCAATTACGGTCTGCACAAAAAGAATTTGATAAATCTCTTCAACATCTGGCACAGTTAACAGAGATCAAGCTTAAACTAGATGCTACTGATCATGAACTACGTCGTCTTTATAAGAAAGAGCAAAGGCAGCACAAGAAGACATGAATAAATCAAAGGGTTTATATTTTTTATAAATGGTATTTAAAACAGTTGTAAAGCAAAGCGAATGATTCTAAAGGTAATTGCTATTGGCACAATGAGGTGAAAGCAATGAACAACAAACAAAAGGAATAAAAAAACATAAATTTAGTCATTAGAAATGATTGAACAAGAGTTGGTCGTAAATAGTATTTGGAAATTGGTTAACTGCGATGTACAGTTATAGTGTTCTTTTTTCTTCAATTCTCCTCTCTCTAGTTGATGATTGATGGTAACAAAGTGCTGGTATAATGCTGCTTTGGTGTAGATTCCACACTTGAACTAGTAGTGATATTAAATGCATCAAGGTTCAACTCCTCCCTCTTGAATTTTCGATATCTTTGGTCTTTTTCTACCTTTGGTAATCTAAGTGACGAATAAGCTTCATTCATTTCATGATTCAAAGGTGAAACTGTTGATAAATCAAACCGTTCTTTATTTGACACTGGGGTTTTGACTTTCAACATATTCTTAAAGTCATCAATTGTTTCGATAATCTTACGACATTCAATCTCATTCTTATCCAATAATGCCTCCATTTCGTTTTGGAAAAGGTTTAACTCCTGTTTGATTAACGGAGTCTCATTGGCATGAGAAGGTGAATGACTAATGGAATTGGATCTTTTCATAGTCTTGAAAGGTGATAATTCTTCATAGATCCATGATTGACGGACAGCGTTTTCTGGATCTGGAGTACCCCATGATTCCAGCGACGTTGGGAATGTGAAATTCGAAGTATAATCTATTGAACATTGTTTAGAGATCTGAGTCTTTTCAATCATTTTCAGATTCTCAATTGATGAAGATGACTCAGTGTGTGTATGTGATGTCTCTTTAAATTGCTTCTTGTGAGGTTCTTCTTCATCTATACTTCCTGTATAATGTTGATGTTTCTTCGATTTAATCCTTGACACGCTTGTGGCCATTGTGGACATTGAATCAGATCTTGTAAAGATATCTGTGGAGCCCGAACTTGAACGAGGTAATCTTGCAGAAGATGGTGATTCCAGGTGCTTTTCAAATGAGAGTGACAATGACACGTTTTCAATGTTTGAATCTAATCTACCATGAGGAGCAGTTGTGTTGAAAGCGATAGCGCTGTTTTTAGAATTTGGTGTCATTGGTGCTTGTGAAGTTGATATTGAATCTGGGTGTGAAGCTGATGAACGATGTTTGCTTCTTCTCCTTCTTCTTCTCTCTATTGGCATCTCAAAAGTCTTGCTAGTGATTGGAGATGTTGGATTTACATGGCTGACATGTTTGAATTCAAATGGTGTTGATATCTTTCTTCTTGGACGTATTGGTTCTTCTTTAGTAGTCAATGATAATTTCTTGAACATGTTCATTATCTTGTTCTTTTCCTTCTTCCTCTTAGCTTGAAGATCATCAAGAGCATGCTGGAAATAACTCGTTGGGGGTAATGGTGGTAGTTCAATATTGTTCTTGTTCAGTAAGATTGGCGTAGTGGAGTTGATGAGTTCGATATTGGGATCATTGACATGGAATTTTTTCTGTTCCTTGTCCTCTTCAATCCAGATAGAATCCATTTGATAGTTCATAGCCATTACAACAGCCACCACCGAATCTCTAACTACTATAACCACAAACGTTCAGGAATTTGTTCATTTTTAAAGGAATTTCCCTTGCAATTTTTTTTTAACTTTCCTAATTAAGAGATCGTTGAGGAATTTCGTTCGGCTCCTGCAAGTTGAAGCCAGACAATAGAAGAAAATGTGCGTGTGAACGACTTTTTTGGTCACCGAAAGAATCAAATTTTGTGTGCACTAAAGTCTGGAATGGTCTTTTCTCCCCACAAGAGAATGTCATATCGTTGAGACATCTGGATCTCTATGGTATGTCTCCAATAACTCTTTACTATTTGACAATTACCGTGTAACACTTCCTTATGGCTGCGCTCGTTGAGTTAGCACAAGACGTGACAACTTGCACCACCACTTGGAAAAGCTTCCAAGATCCTAATTTCCGAACTCCTTCTTCGTGATATTAATTACATTTGATGAAAGGAACAGGCAATTTTGTATTTTATGCATCTGTTATACGTTTAAATCGATTTCAAGTTTGAGTTTAGTCGTGCCTTTTGCAGATTACATGCAAACTTATGCAAAAACTTATTATTTTTAGAAGTTGTACAGGCAAGTTTAATATGACAAAACATCCAGACACCAAAGATATGTACTCAATTATAGTTCCCGAAAGGGTTGAGTACAGTACCTTACACCTTACACCTGCATAAAGCTGCATCCAAGGCGCAATTGATTTTTCTTCTTACCAGATTGGGTAAAGTAACGAACCGGTCAAAAGTTGTGTAAAGTTGAGAAAGACGTGTCGTGTTTGGAGTACTGTTCCTTTGGTAGAGATTTTGTGTAAACAGGGGGTGTAAGGATATTCAGAAATCAGGAGTGTTGGTGATGTATGATCTACTTTAATACGTAGATACTGTGAAGAGTTTGGTTGACTACAGTTCTTGCAAAATTATCGTGTTGATGATCTTTGGTATTTTGAGCTTGTTCAACTGATCAAGATCTTCGTTTTCGTAGTTAGAAATATTGATGCCGATGACTGAATGTAACTCGGACAGCTTTCAACACTAACTCCTCTGGAACTTGCACCCAACTCTTAATGACGATGACGATGATCCTATAAATGTATATTATGGATATTATGATGCTAATTTATAGACACAGGGCTTTTGAATTCCATGCTAAACGTTTTCAATACTAGGAAGCCCTAGTCATGTAATTTTCGTCATCACGAGATCAAGCCTGAAGGATCCTATAACTATTCGTCAAGTTTAGATGATAGTTGTAGTGATTAACAGTAAAAATTAGCAGATTTTAAGTCCAGTCAGTCAACGATGATTGCGATCATTTATTATATATAGAGGATAGATGGCTTTGACCGTGATGGTATTTCTGAAGCCTTAAGCTCAAAAGTCTGGCCATGATCAGCATATTTTTTTTCCCTTTAATTTATACATGGAGGCTTATCGCTGATAAAGGCGTAGACCTATCGATGGTACTTAAAAAAGGTCCCACGAGCCAAAAGATCATGGTTCTCTTAACATGTACATACACTTGCATGAGTGTTAAATATCTGGCTAGACTCGATTTTTAGCTAACTTATTGCTCTCTTTTTTCCTACTAGAAATCCGACGTAGCAGATCAATTGATGGTATAGTCCATGATTGTACCGCTATTTCTTCTCTTTTACTTTCTTCAAATGCCTTTTAAAAACCTCACCGCCTTCAACATCTCTAATATTTCTCTTTATAACATTATTACCGCTTGTTATATCCTCATTAATAACATCTTTGCCTAGCATGACTGTCTGTTTATAACTCTTTAATCTCAATCTACCGTTCAACAATACTTTTGCAGCTTTATCCTGTACAAGATTCCTATCTGATTGTTTGAACCCCAATAATGAAAAGATATTGAAGATGTCATGGTATGTGCGTACTTGCGTCGCTTCAGTGGCCCCACTTGAGATGATTATGTTCTGATTTCTTGAAGCACGAAGAACATTCAATGTGTTATTTATAAACTGTGATCTGGAATCGGACAAATAATTTGTATACGTGACTTCAAATTTGACACCTCTTTTAACAGCAGCACCAATAGTTTTATGCTTCAAGAAAGTTGGCAATCTTTCATTATATCTAAAAGTAATGATATCAATATCCAAATTGTTACAAGCTAATAATAAGCCTTTTTCAGAAATGGGCAGAGCAGACACGATATCAAAAGCACCTTGTAATTTAGCAATTGATTGACCTTGAGATGGTTCATCGATAATAATAGTGACACGAGTATAAAGCTTTATTCTGCCTTCAAATTCTTTAAATTTCGTCAGATCAATTGGATTGATAACGTTGGAGACTTTATCACTGTGGTTTAATGTGAAGTTCAATGCAACATGAGTATAACCTAGTTCCTCAAGTGTTATTAATACATTTTTTAATGTGAAAATCTGTTGCTGCGTTGGTGGTGTGGAATAGTCCTTTTGAGGCCAGTGAACATTCAAATCTAAGATCATCTTGGTGTCCTCCATGTATATTATTCTTTGATGTTGTAAGCGATGAGTTCTTCATATGTGATTATTGAATTTTTTTTCGAGAGAGCTGCCAGCGATTGTCGGTTGAATATAAAAAAGGAGAATTTCTTAATCGGGAAGTTATATAGTCATACGCTTATACATCAGGCTCCATCAAAGAGAACTTGTATGAATTTTAAATTTAGAGGTTTACAGAGTACTCAGCTTCTATCGAAAACAATAGTGACCAACTCTCCAAACAATTTTCACTTTAAATAAAATTTTGGAGCTTCCAGAGCTTTTAAGAAACACGAAAAGACACGGAAAAACACGAAAAAAGCACAAGACGAAAGTTGTAAGACATAAACACAAGACATAGACTTCCTTCATTAATAAACACCACTCTCTTGTCAGTGGTTATTAATGAATGCTGCTAAGACAATTGACACGAAACCAATTATATTTTAAACAGTCAGTTCATTTTACACATCATTCATCCTTTAATACCCTGCACCCATACCAACACCGACAATCACTCAACTCATCGCTATTAATTTCCAAGAGAGCAATGGCTGGTCAGCGTGATATATTCGCAATGCTTGGTAAAAAGCGTGAAGCACCGCAGGAGGAAGTCAACATTGAAGAGCCATACAGTAAAGTCAAACCTGGGCCATCATCCCCTGTTCGAAAGAGAGCAAAGATCATTGATGATGAAGAAGAAGAAGAAGGACAAATTGACACTACTGAAGTTACTAGACCATCCGAGTCAACAAAAAGACAAGAGATACCTCTGGAGTCGAAACTTGATTCTACATTAACTTCTAAAACAGATCCTATTATTGACAAGGTTGAAAATCATGAAGACCTCAAGTCCACTCCTGAGTCAGAACTGGAAACTAACGATGAGGATTTGGAGAAACCAAAGACACAAGAGTCTTTAAAAGAAGAGGAAAACGTTAACGATGATGAAGAATTGGCTTTTGATTCTGAAACTGAAAAGCAAGACCTTGAAGAAGCAAAAGAAATCATCAACTTATCCAAAATTCAAACGCCCACTTTTAATACTAAGCTAACTTCTGATAAGCCAGTTCCATATGCTGCTGTCGTTGAAGTTTTTGACAACATCGAACAGACTACAAAGAGACTTGAAATTATCCAGTATACTTCTGAATTTTTCCTTAAGGTCCTTCAAGTAAATTCTGAACAATTGGTTCCTATAACTTACCTGTTCATTAATAGATTGGGTCCGGACTATGAAGGTTTAGAATTGGGTCTTGGTGAAACTATCTTGATGAAAACTATCAGTGAATCCACGGGGAAGAATACAAAGTTCATTAAGGAAAAGTATAGAGAAACCGGTGACCTAGGGCTGATCGCTTTACAAGCCAGAAATGTTCAACCAACAATGTTCAAGCCTAAGCCACTAACCGTTGATGTTGTTTTCAATAATTTGAAGGAGATTGCCACCACAACTGGTAATAACTCACAGCAGAAGAAGATTAACATCATCAAGAGAATGTTGACTGCTTCCCAAGGGCTTGAGGCTAAATTCTTGATTAGATCCCTTGAATCAAAGCTAAGAATTGGTCTAGCTGAAAAGACTGTTCTAATTTCCCTTGCAAAAGCATTATTATCATACGAGATTGTTGGTAAGGATTCCAAGTCATCCAAAAAATTGAATCCTGATTTGTTTGTTCAAGCAGAGGAAAAAATCAGAGATGCCTTTTGTCAAGTACCAAACTACGAGGTTATAATCAAAACTGCGATTGAGCATGGTGTGCTAAACCTGGATAAGCACTGTACATTACAACCTGGAATTCCATTGAAACCTATGTTGGCCAAGCCTACCAAATCAATCACTGAGATTTTAGATAGATTTGAGGGTCAAGATTTCACCTGTGAATACAAATATGATGGTGAAAGAGCCCAAGTTCATCTACTATCGAATGGTGAGATTAAAGTGTTCTCAAGAAACTCTGAAGATATGTCTCAAAGATATCCAGATATCATTGATGGTGTTAAGGAATTCTTGAAGGATGACAAAAAAACCAAATCATTAATCCTAGATTGTGAGGCTGTTGCCTGGAGTAGGGAAGAGAATAAGATTCTTCCATTCCAAGTGTTGACTACTAGAAAGAGAAAAGATGTAAACATGGAAGATATTAAAGTTCGTGTGTGTCTGTTTGCCTTTGATATTCTTTGTTACAATGACGAACCGTTGATTCACAAATCATTAAGAGAAAGAAGGGAGAAGCTATATGATGCCTTGAAACCTGTACCTGGTTCGTTCCAATTTGCCACGTCAAAAACCCCAGCAGATACAGAAGAATTACAACAATTCCTGGATGAATCCATCAAGGACTCATGTGAAGGTCTGATGGTTAAACAACTAGATCATGATCCATATAGACCATCTCAAAGATCAAACTCATGGTTGAAATTGAAAAAAGATTACTTGGCTGGTGTCGGTGATTCGCTGGATTTAGTCGTTATTGGTGCTTATTACGGCCGTGGTAAGAGAACTGGTACTTATGGTGGGTTCTTACTGGCCTCTTATAACCCTGACTCTGGTGAATATGAAACATGTTGTAAGATCGGTACAGGTTTCAGCGATGAAATGTTAAAACAACTGTATGACAAGCTTCAAGAAACTGAAATTGAATATGCAAAATCTTACTATACATATGACAGCAGCGCAGAACCTGATGTTTGGTTTGAACCAACTACGATCTTTGAGGTCCTGACTGCTGATTTATCATTATCACCAATTTATAAAGCTGGTGAAGGCATCTTGGGTAAAGGTGTTTCACTAAGATTTCCTAGATTTATCAGAATAAGAGATGATAAAGGCATAGAAGATGCAACTTCAAGCGATCAAGTTGTTGAGTTTTACGAAAGGCAGGCACATCAGAATTAATGATAACATTGTTTTGATCGCTTTAATATGACTGTAGTAGTGTTCTTTTATTGTTTTTAAGTGTTAAGGTTAAGTCCTAGTGCTGATATGGTGTGCCCTGACCGGTTCTCGGATTGAAATGTCAAAAGTTCGATGTTCATGGGTATTGATAGCTAAAGGTCACCAACAAACAGCCCTGTAAACCTGCATTTCAGTCCACTAGGGTCCACTTCATTCCATAATGACACAGACACACTCTTTAAAGTCCCAGATGGAGACGGAGACCCCCGTAGTCTCCACCAACGGTGATAATGATATATCAACAACACACACAGAATCAAAGAAACAAATCAATTATGTTGAAGTCTACGCAAGGCTTAAAAAAGAATATGAAACAAAACTGAATCAATCTGATGATTTAAGTAAAGAATTTGAAACTATAAGGAAGTCTGCTGAGTCTTATGATTATAAAATTGGACAATTGCTAGATATTCTTGGTGTATTATCAGATAATTCATCAAAGGATAAAATCAAGGTTATAGAACTACAATCTCTTGAGAACAAACAAAGATTAGCCAAACTAATAAAGAATTATCCGCGTTCAAAAGAGAGTCTTGAACTTGTTGTTAATAGTGACTTTAACACTTTGAAGTCCTACATTGAACATAAGAATCCAAAACTTGAAGAGACTTTGTTCTTAGCTGAAGATAGAATAACTTTGGAAGAGGAAACACAGGATGTACTAAAAGTATTCCTGGATAGTGCTAATGAAGTTGACAAGAAAAAGAAGAGAGCAGTGGAAGATTCAGATACTCATCACGACAACAAGAAACAGAAAGTCACGAATGGATCTTCGTAATACAATATATTGGACAAGTGCTGCACTTTCGAAGGAACACACTTTGTACTACATGATTCTCATAATTAGTCATAGCAGGAGCAAGTCATTCAATTCATATATCTAGAAATTTTCACTGTTGTTTTGCCCAAAACTGTAAAAAGTAGACAATATATTCTAGGATGTTTTGGGCTGCCCATTGTCCTGCTTTCTTCTTATTGGTTCCACTAGCTCTTGCTATTGGACGTCCTTCAACTGAGCAAGTAACTTGAACTTCTGAATTGCTGACTTTTAAGGTTTAAAATTCAGCAGCCGATAACTTTCTGGAAATCAAGTATGGGTTGTGCTCCTCCTTTGAAGAATTATCAACAATAGCCTGATCTGGATGGTCACCAAATACATAAACAGCTCTCTGGAAAGGTTCATGTGCACCGATTGTGATATATTGCTTTGATAAGGTGGAGACCTTAGTTGGAACATTATTACCTGCTGAAGCAGTTTTACAAATTGTTTTTGAGCAACTTGTTGACCACCAGGGAAGGCAGGTTGTTGTGAAAGGTGCTGTATTTGTAAAGGTTGAGCTGGACCAGAAAAAGGATACTATTGACTTTGAACACCAGGATATGTAGATGTGTGTATGAAGCCATGTTGATTAGGTTGATATATAGACCCGGAGCCACTTGCTAACGATGCAGTTGCCGCATTTGTCTTTGAGCCACTTGAAACATCTAATGAAGCAGTTGTACCGAAAGAGGCCTCCTGTTCAATTCTAGCACTAGTTTTCTCCTGACTTGACCACTCAGGGGCAAAACCAATAATCTCCTTGTTGTAAATGACATAACTAGCTGCTTTTTGCTCTGCCTCCACCAGTGAGGAAGAACTAGATTTTCCCAATACTTTTGAATGATAGCGATACTGAACGATATAAATCGGATTCTCTTTATCCTTACTAACAAATAGCGTTTTGCAAGTAGAATTAGGCAGAATCGTGGATAGTTTTTCACATGGATCCTCTGTTAATTGCAGTGAATTATCAAATCGTGAGAGCAATGGCTCTAACAAGATGGTGACCCATTCTTTAACCTCATCTCTCTGTTTTGACTGAACCAGGCAGCCAATAAACGCATAAAAGTTATCATGCTATAAAATACTATAAAATGATCGTGACCTTGTAAGTGGTAAAGAATGTTCCATTGTTTAGCTAATTTGTTGTTTTTTGAGTGAATACGGTCACCTCAATTTCCCTATCATAGAACCTTTTCAATAGCATCTCACTAGTAATGGCATCGTATTGACGTGTCCCGATAGAAATATACTTTTACAAGTTGGCGTTAGTATTGCTCTTTAAGATACTCATTAGTGATCTCTGATGGTCCCATTTCATATTTTCTTGATGCATCTAATGTCTTTTGAGTCTTTGGATCTCCTTCCAACACAAATTTATTTCTTTGACCAAATTCTTAAGTATGCTCAAACATAGGCAATGAACCGCAAGCCATAAAGGTTTTCTATTCCCAACACTATTGATACATAAGGGTTCTGTAATGCATTCCATAGTTTATCATCAAGACAACGACTCTTGAGCTCATCAACGTTGTATTTAGAAGCGTGTTTTGGGATTGCAGCGACAGCATCGATCAAGCAATTGCCCATGTAGCTCATACCGGTAATATCATCAGTGGTAAAAATGGAATCAACACGCTTTTCTATTTGACTTAAATACAGTGAAATGTCTGTGTCCGTGAGCTTCCTCTTCTATCCAATTGCTGCCAGTTTGAAGCTGAATTGTCGTAAGTGAACAGTTACAAATAATGAGAATTGCCTTCAGCAGATAATTAGAACTGATAACCAGCAGCGCTTATTGTCATTGCCAGTGATGGGGTTGGCTAACAAAGTCACTACTCAGTCCAGAAATTTCATTCAAGGTTTCAGGTTTGTCCACTACTGCGATAGTGAATAATAAAACCGGGCATAAAAATATTCTTCAATTCTACAATTCTTGATCTCTCTATGCAAAATATTCATTAGCTTGATTAAATTAAGTGGTCATGATTAGCTATATTAGTTGTTGTAGTTGAACTTTTCTACAGTTGATGCTGCTTTTGTTTCCTGTTATAATCGGCCCGATGAAGCTGTTCGACTGATGTCCCAATTTTATCAATCATTATCTCTTGCTCCCTTGACTGCTCCATCTTATTGTGATAAAAATCGATCAATGCATCAAGAATGAACAGCAAGAGAATATAGACAATCTTCAGCAATCTCAGTGGAATATAAGAAACAAGTTTCCAAAATATACGCTGAGCAATGAATGGGAAGTTAATGATATATCCAACAATTGGTCTCGAATAATCAAAATGATCATTGTTATCAATGTTCTCAATATGATGAGCAACAGCATCATCAAGGTTTGATTGCCATTCTTCGCTTTGGAAGATACTAAAACTAGGAAGGAGCTTCAATAAGCTATTGAGGTTCAACCTGTCTAATGGGTTCGATGTTACATTGGAATAGATCTCCATAGGGTATGAAGGGGATGTTTTGTTTGGAAATAAGTATGTTGGCTCCCTTGATGGTAGTGGGATTCCATGCAACGAAGGCTGTTTCATTAGTAACGTATCATTAGGTGGTGGAGAAACAATCTGTGCTGTTTCGATCATCAGAATCTTGCTCTCTAGTTCAGTGCTCTTCACTGTAATCTTATGATTCATTTCATTTATCTCCTTCTCTAATATCTTGAAGTGTTTTGATGATAAAAAAGTTTGATCATTCTCAATAGTGAACTTGTTTTTCCTATAGAAGACCTCAAACCTATTTGCAACATTTTCAACCTTGTTCTCCAATCGATTCACTTTTTCATTCAACTCTTGAACATGGTCGAACATAGGGGAATTATTATTAATTTCGTATTTCTCAGTCAAATGGACAAGATTTTGTGCAACTTTATCAGCATCGGCTTCTAAGGATGCTGTAGCCAACTGAACATGCTCACTTAACTGAATTATCAAACGAATTAATCCAAAACTGATGAATATTCCAATGTTCAAATCTGAAAATATCATATTCTTGTCTCCATCATTGCCAAACCCTTGTTCATATGTCAAGATATAATCTCTTGAAAACAACAATATCCAACCACATAATAATGGTGCTATAAAACAAAGCGAAAGAGCAATATATCTTTGAATGTTCAATTGTCGGATGTTACCAATAGTTCCATTGTAACTTGTACTTTTCTGATCCATTATGTCAAGAAGTTTGCAAAGCTTCTCCTTCACAGTTCTGATTTGCAAGTACCACTTCCAAGGCCAGTCCAAGAGAAATCTCAACACCCAGCAGATCAACAAGATTGAGAAAATGTCAATGACAATAATTGAAGGATGAGTTTTTTGATCACCAATCTGGAACTCGCCGAACTTGATGACATCAGGGAAGAACATCTTCATGACAGATGGGATGAAGATGATGAGAGTGGGAAGAATCTTCACAAGGAATTTGTAGTGCTTTTTAACGTTCACACTGTATGATAGCCTTTGATTATCCTGGTCACTTATTCCAACCGCTGTAGAGGAGCTCAACATAGAATTGGTTCTAGATCTTGAAAGAGGAAGAGGAAGATCTTGGAGATCTTGCGCTGAGAAGAAGGAGGAGTTAGCAAATTCATCAAGCGATCTGTTTTGCTTTCCAGGGCTGTTGACGACTGAGTTTCGATCTGGACGCATGACAGCTAGTGAGTAATGGAAATTTATCTGGCTGTGAAATTCTCTCTCTATCGATAGATCTCTGCGTTTATGCATTAGTTTTTTTTTTGTGTCAAAAAAATGATCCCCTTTCTAAGATAAAAAATTAGAAGAGAAACTTTCAAGTATAAATAAAAAATGAGGTATACTCTCTATCCAGTTTTATGGAATGTAGATTAATTTAACAATATTTACTCCTCAGAAAACCAAGAATCTTCCACAATCTCAGCCATCGTTGGTCTCTTGCTAATATCTCTATTCAAAATCTTTTTAATCAAATTTATGCATCCTTCACTAGTCACAAATGGGACACGCAATTCACCTTCCATGATCTCATCAACGTTATAGAATGGGTTTTCCTTATAAACCAATGTATACATCAAGACACCTAATGACCAAACATCTTGTGGTTTACCTTCATAAGGAAGACCATTCAAAACTTCTGGAGCTGCATAATCTAAGGTACCAACAAACACATCGAATGGACCTTGTTTGGTATAAGCAGCTGAACCAAAATCAATTAACTTGATCACACCTTTAGCATCAATGATTAAATTTTCATCTTTAATATCTCGGTGAACAACACCATTGTTATGCAAATGGTTTAGGGCACTGTTACATTGTTTCATGATGGATTTGCATTCTTCCTCGGTCATAGATTTCTTCAATTCAATCATATCAAATAAATCAATGGCGGGTGCAGGAAATCCATGTTGTGGTGTCTCAATGTAGTAATAATCATCATCTTCAAAGAAATCTATTAATCTCATAATATTTGGATGTGGATTATTGTTCAGAGTGGCCATGATTTGAATTTCGGAAGGAATCGTACCTAATTTCCTGTCTCGGACCCAGGTATCAACCAAAATTCTCTCTTTGATTATCAACTTGATAACAATTCTATAACTTGGATCCTTTTTGTTTTCAGTAAGATAGACTTTACCATAAGCACCTTGTCCCATCTTTTTCAATATTCTAAACTCTTTGAATGACTTCTCGCGTCTTTTCAGTCCAATAGTTTTTGGATAGTATGATGAGGTTGACTTCTGTCTTTGAATAGTCTCATTTTCAATCTTTAATAACATAGCCTCATCCATTGTAGAGTCTAACATCTTGTAAATATCGAGATTCACATGATCGTGCTTTGTGATATTCTTCACTGATTCATTAATGTGTAGCTTTTTAAGATCAGTTGTACTGGAGCCTTGAGAGGTTGATCCAGAAGAATTTGAAACACTTGTGGATGAAGAGTTGTTGTTAACTGTGGATCTCATACTGGATGATCCACTAACTGATTGAATTTCACTCTCATTCAAAATTGACAATTGAGATGGTAATTCCCTTTCATCGCCGGAATCATCACCAGCTGAATGTGGTGATCTATTCTCATGATATTTATTGTTATTGTCAAAAGTCACCCTTTGCTTTTTGGAATTGATCTTATCCCCATAGACACTTCTTGAATGAGTGATCCACAACACTAAAGTGTCAACAGTAGAACATCTCAATTGAACATCAATCTTAAGCTTGGAACCATCAGCATGTAGGCCGTCTAATCCGACTGAGTTTAGGAAGTCTTCATCTCTACCATTGTTAATTAGTACGTCAATTTGTCTGAAAAAATGTTCGGGAAGCACCAAACCGGGGATAATTTTTAAATGTTGGATATTTCTCTTGACAAATTCCATAATTTTGATAAAACTTGGAACAACTTTGGTAATTGATTGATTCAACAATTGACTTTCATTAAAACCAAACAAATTCTTCGAAATAGATTGATTAAACGACAAACACTTGTAGTCAGTAGCTGATATAATAAAAACACCTGCGATGTATGGCAATGAGTGAATTTTCAGTTTTAGCTTTGATTCATCTTCATTTTTGATTTTGGAAGTTACAGCACAAGGTATATTGAAATCAGATCTCTTGATCGTGAAGTATCTTTGTTCATTGACAGCCTGTGAATCAAGAATTGTTTGAGGAATATTACCATCGTGGTTTTTGGCTCTGCTTTTCTCAATAGTATCATGGAAATGAGGTAGTATTTGGTTGATGTTATCCTCTGTTTTATTATCACTGAAAAACGAACCTCCTGAAATCTTTTTGTGTGATTCAATATTGAGGTTTTCCAAGTTCACCACAAGATCAATGGAATCACATGGAACTTGGTCGAACATACAAATGATCAAGTTGCCTTTCTTCTTAGCCCATAATGAAGCCCATGTTAACTTGTTACCGGGTCTAGCAATTGCAATGATTTCACCTGAAAAGATCATATCATTTTTTATAAGGGAGGTTGCTATCAATCTATTCAGCACAAAATCTCTTGAATCAGGACTGATTAAATCGAGTAATGTCAATCTTCTCAAAGAGTTTCTTGAAACGCCAAAGATCAAACAAGCCAGGTCATTAGCAGCTTTGAGGCTCCAGGGATCTGATAGCTCACAAGTGAAGACAGCCTGTGGTGACGTATTCTTTTGTGACACTGGATGGAAAAGATTATTTGGTTTGCTGCTCCCATTGGTCGGCAATGAAGAAGATGGGGAATCCAATGCGGACAAGGTTGGAGAATTCAATACCTTGTTGTTTAATGATGATAATGCCAACGAGGAGGCACCTCTATCCATCATTACAATTGGAGTTTGAACGATGGATTCATAGAAAGGGGTGGCTAATGCATGTAGTAATTTGATTCTAAGTTGTGACTCAGAGTCAGCACCTTGTTCTTCAAAAGAAGACAAGGATAGGTTATGCAAATTCTCGGCTAGCTTCTTCTTCTCTTTGGTGTTATGCAACTCATCTTCTCTCAAAAAGCTTATCAACGTCTTGAGACTACTTGTTTCTGAGAGTCCTTGTCTCTTTAAAGATTCGTGACTTTGTGGTCTCAGGCATGGGGAAGCGGGCTTTGATGCATTTGCTGGGGAAGAGTGTGAGCGGTTGTTGAATAATGCAGATAATGCAGCACTGGAAGCGTTGCTACTGATGTTAATTTTTGAATGCTGTGTAGTTGGAGATGAAACTGCCGGTGATAATGATGGCTCATCTATACCGCCGTTCTCATTTTCAGCTTGGATCTTACTTATGAAGCCCTCTATATCAATATCCAATGCTGTTGCGTTGTTGAATTCACTTTGAGAGTCTCGTTGTTCTTCCGACATCAAATCAGGTCTATCTATTAAAATCTCTAATGATCTCTTCAAAATTGATAATCTAACAGCTAAAGAGTTCGGCGATAGATGTGCATATGAGTATGCATGCGTGGATTCCTTTGGAAATTTCAGAATTTCATCCAAGTTGAAAGATAATTTGGAGATGCCACCAGCGTTCATGTATTTCTTTTGTGACTTGGATCTTGTAACAGGACCGTCAACCCTAATAGGAAAGTTCCTACCTAATGGCATCTTGCCTGATTTCTGATCTTCAATGTGTTTCCCATCAGACTGTGTAGATCTCTCATCTTCATCATTGTAAATAAAGAACACCTTTTCTCCTTTCTTTGTGGGTTCATCAGCATCTTCACGAGACAAGTCATCAAGCTTCGTTGGATCAAGAGCGGTCGCTTTATGTCCCATATCTGTCTTGACTCTAAGTTCTCTAGTATCCCCTATTATAGGACATTCATAAGGCATATCTATTAGTTCCTGCTAACTTGAAAACGTCACTGTGGAAATGTCTGGGGAGTAATCAGTAAGATAGGCTATATCACTAGGTTGATCAATAAAAAAAAAATGTGAAGGCGATTAGTAGTGGCGCAACCTCTATGACGGGTTCGGAGCAAAAATGAGTGGAACTTGATGACTGAGTTAGTCTAATAGGCTTTCCTTATAGTCTTGGTAGGATAGTGTGTGAACAGAAGGGGTGCTGTCTAATAATATCAATGATAACAAATTTGGCTCTTCAAGTGACCAGTAAAACTTCGTAAAGCGAACAGTGAAGTGATCGACAGAGGCTAGGAAGATCAGGGAGTAAAGTAATAGCTGGAAATAATCTAAAACTGATTTAAGATTCTTAAGAACCCAGTGACTTATCCTAGTTAGTTTCTGTGTTTTCCTGTATTTATAATTCCCTCTCCTAAATACAACAGCCAGAACACTGTGTGTTTTTTTCTCCTGCAAGTAGTAGCACGCTGGGGGCGGAACACCTGAACACCACATTGGTTGCTGGGGCAAAGTTTAGGTGAGTCAACTGTGTGTGCGGTCAAAAAAGGTGATCTAAGTAGGGTTCAAACACAAGTGAGAGTAAGCGACTATAGTTGAAACTGAAATAGAGGAAACATTCAAGTCCTCGTGAATAATAAATCTTTTTAAGATCTTCTTAAGAGGACAAGAGCGGGAACGATAGCGATTCTGGTGTTAAGACAATAATATGGGGATCGCGGCGGGCAGGCCTCTTCTACGAAGGGAAAAGATCAGATGAGAGGTATCATTACAAAAGGACTGGGACGGGACTGAGTGGATTCCGTACTCCTCAAAGTGTGTTTACGTCTTGTTTTCTTCAACCGGACCAGCAAGTGGTGTTCGAGAGTCCTGTCGGGCTTTATCGAGGTTCAGCCTTTTCTTGGTGTGCTGTTATGACGTCGAACCTATCAAAGACGTACTGCTAGATTATGAATTGACAGATGTGAGATACTCAGATTCAGCGTTAGAACTCTGAGGTTAGCCAGCATAAATTGATAAAGCCTTGTAGTCTAGTAAAATTTTTCATGGCCGATAATAACCAGTATCGTATTAGCATCACTTGGAAATTAACAGGATTGCATTATCAAAAGACCGCATAGTGCTTAGAATATGAGTGCATGCAAGAAGTAAGTTTCGTAAGCTGATACACTCTATATATAAAGACAAACAGAAACCAGAGGAATCTTTGAGAGGACAATAGTGCCGCAATATCTTAA
The DNA here is from genome assembly GCA_030569295.1 of Taiozyma yuanshanica. Lineage (NCBI taxonomy): Eukaryota > Fungi > Ascomycota > Saccharomycetes > Phaffomycetales > Wickerhamomycetaceae > Taiozyma > Taiozyma yuanshanica. The sequence continues at coordinate 382,532 of JAJMKP010000005.1, forward strand.
ACCCACTTGTCTCATTTTTCTTATATGTTGTCTTTAACGAGTTTCTGCGCACTCTGAAGCTCCAAGTTATCTCCATCTCTAATTTTGTTCGACCAATACGATAGTTTCACTTTCCTAATTAAGAAGTCTAGGAATATTGATCTAGATTTATGCTACATTTTTAACTGCTAAACCTCTCAGTAGTGATACTGCCATAAGTTAATTGATATAAGCGAACGATTTTCTGGCAGGAACCACCGCGATGTTAGAAAACCCTCTTTGGGGTGCCCTGTAAAGACCTCATACTATTTTTCATTTCTATTGACTTTTGAATCACTATCGAGTTAATTTGAAAAGCGAAACAAAAAAGAAGGAAAAAAAGAATCGGATTTCGCTATCGAACTCTAAACACCAAACTGTACACCTCTGAATTAACAGTTGAAAGATCCTGATTTGCAATCAAATCGATTCCAACGATTGAAATAACAGGAGCATAAAGATTCACAAGCTCTCTGGCTAGTTCTTACGAATAATCTTGCCTTATCATTTGTTAATTTCTTGAAAATAGGTGTGATCTTTCGTCAGTCAGGCATTACCTTGGTGGCAATTTGTTCATATCACCATGGATTGGAGAAGTGAACTCACCAATAACGACCGTCTAAGATACGTCGGTGTCTTAGTTCAAGCCCTGAAAGAACTAACGTTACTCTCAAATCAGAATGCTGCCACATTTGATATCAACAAACTCAAACGCTCCGCTGAAGAGTTCGAAAAGTACTGCTATCAAAGTGCTAACAACAGAGTCAGTTATGTCCAGCTTTTTAAGCAGAAGATCTTGAGCATCAAGAATTCTATTCAGCAACAGAGGCTGCAACAACAGCAGCAAACTCTCAATGGTTCGCTAAATCTGCAGCAGGGCCAAAATCAACCTAATCCCAACTTGCAAAATCCTGCTCAGATCCTACAACAAGCCCAACAACAACAGAATCTTCAACAGAATAACATTCAGGATCAAGAACTTTGGAATAATGGTGCTAATACATCTAGTCAGGCATTTTTGGCTCAACAAGCTCAGGCTAGACAACAGACCGCGCAACAGTTGAGACAACAGAACCAAAATCAGAATCAGAATTCAGCGCAATCTCAGAGCCAACCTAATGCACAGAATTTCAACTTGAATACAAACAACAAGGTTCCTAACAATTTAAATAACCAGACTAGCATTCAACAGCCAGTCAACAGTGCTCAACAATTATCTATTAACATTAAGACTCTTCCTATACCACCGGCTCTGTTGCAGAGAATACCTAATTTGCCACCAAATGTTAACACATGGCAACAAATCTTCGAACTGGTTCAGTCAAGACAGATTGATTCTCAATACCTTGCAATCATTAGACAGATTTATACCATTCATACCCAACTTGTGCAGAAACAACAACAGAAGACTAACGCCCAAGCTACTGTTCAAAATCAGGTGTTGAATCAGCAGCAGAAGAGCTTTCAACAACAGCAGCAGCTCAGTGATAATGCTAGAATTGCTCCTCAGCAACAGCAGAAGACTATAAGCAGACCGCAGTCGACCAGTCAGGTTCAGCCACAGCAGAACCAAACTCAAAATCAACCTCAACAACAACAGGCGCAATCAGTTCAAGCTGACCAACAAGGGTTGAACCAGGCCCAAGCGCAACTTCCACCATTGACTCCTCAACTGTTACAACGGCTCACAGAGAATGCCTTGCAATTGCTGAATAAGTTGCAACAAGAGAAACAGATCCCAGATTCTCTAAACAATGAACAGAGAAGTATGTTTGTGAAGAGATATATAGCAAGGCAACAGCAAGTAAGATTGGAATCCTTCAGAAATAGTCAAAATAATCAGAATGTCGGTAATGCTCAAAATCTCCAAAGAAATGTTCCTCAGAATGTTTCCAATCAGCAGTTCCCGCAGAATCAACAACAGAATTGGGCTAACAATGTTAATCCGGCCGTGAATCCCATTAACATGAGTAATGATAGCAGCTTAATTGGTAATCCGTTGAACAACCGAAGACAGCAACAACAGAACTATATACCAAATCAACAACAACAGCAGAGCCAGACCGCTATGCAGTCTCAACAGAACCAACAACGAGCCAACTCTCAGACTACTAGTACTGCCTTAAATAATTCCAATGTAAGACCAAATCTTGGCAACACTGGTGCTGGTCCTAACTCAAAAGGCAATATGTTGATTCCTTCGGAACAGGATCGTGTGGAACTTAGATCAATCCTGAATGAAGTATCGAAGGTTCCAATAAAGCTGTCAAACTTGACAAACTCGTTGACAGCTGAGCAGAAGCAGATTGTCAGTTCTAAGGTTCATAGTCTGTTGCTTCCACTGTTCAGTCTTATTGAACAGTTGGTCCCGACTTTCTACACCTTGACCAAGAACGTTGATGGAACCAAGAAGTTATTACATATGAGATTTATGGTGAAAGAAGTGTTGGATGGTTTGAGAAGACAAGAATATTATGCTTCCCCTGAGCTTTTGGAGAAAGTCAAGACACAATCTCAGAAGTATGTTGCTTTTGTTAAAGATCAGATCAGCAGAAAGAATAATCCAACCCAAGCTGGTAACGATTTCAGTAACAACTCTATTCATACTGGTAATAACTTCAATAGTAATAATGCTGCCACTCATAATGATATCAATCCACAGCAGATCTTACAACAGAAGAATATAGCTCAGCAAATCACTCCTCAACAGTTGTTACAGCAGCAACAGCCACAACAGTCGAATTCTTATCAATCTAATCTCCAAACATCTCAATTCTTAAACAATAATTTAAATAATGGTGCTAATGATTTCACATTAGATTTGGGCAGTATGAATCCGAACATTGATCTGATAAATGCTCGGACGACCACTCCTGATTTAGGTAGCTTCACGGTGAACGGCAGAAATGAGTCTTCGCCAATTATTGCTAATGCCAACTTCATCACTACGCCAAACTTCATTAACTCACCTCAATTAACTAATCCTCAATTTAACCAGCAACCTCCACCAACTGGTAACTTCAACAACCAAGCCCAGAATCCAGCTTTGAGACAACACATACCTCCCTCACAGCAAATGGGAGTTCAACAGAGTCTTCCACAACAAGCAAATGTTCAACCAGCCCCTGTGAAGAAAGCGCCAGCTAAGAGAAGAAATACCAAGACTAATGTTAATACGAAAAAGACTCCAGGATCATCTACTCCAACGTCTGCTACCGGCAGTACCAAAATTCCTATACCAAATGCGGCTGAATCTAATGCTACTGCTACCAATGTCGCTCCTGCTGCTGCTACACTTACCGCTGCCGCTGTTTCTCAGCAACCTGTGAATCCTGCTCAGGCCCAATTGTTGAAAAAAGAGCAAGAGTTAGTTGTTAAGGAGGAACAAGAAAGAAGGACTTTCGTTGAGAAGAGACAAAAAAGACTGGATTTGTTCCGTAATAAACCTTTTGACTTCTTTGCTGCTTCGTTGGCGAACTTACTAGAGCTAACAGATGAAGAGAACAAGATACTGAATGAATCAAAGGTTAACTACAACGATATTCAGAAATCTCCAGTGCAAAAAGGTCTTACACCTTCTGCTATTCTCCAAACACCTTTGACGTTTTCAAACTCTGCAAAGACACCAAATTCGTCCTCGAAGAACGTTTTGTCTAGCTCTAGTGCTGTTTACTTATCACCAAAACAATCTCCTGGAAGTAAAGGTTCCGGTTCTGCTGGTTCTGCGGCCAGATGGGGTACAAAAGTTTCTAGGGAAGCTATTATATCCACATTCTTGGAGGTTGATGAGATCAAGAAGTTGTTATTCATTGATGATTCAGAAAAATCGAAAGAACCTAATGCTATTATTCCAACCCCTCCTCCAGAGAGTTCCAAGAAGACTACACTATCGTCTATCCAAGAAGATGGTGAGTTAGAAACTTTCAAGAAGATCAAGATTGATCAGTGGAACAATTTTTACAATGAGAATGGTATCAAGCTAAATTCGGATTATATGTGGAATTGGGATTACGTGTCTCAGAACCTTAGCGGTTGAACGAGCTTTTAATTCCTTCCATTCCCTGGAGTTAATTCATTCTTGTGCAATAGTATATCCTGTTATATTTATTGTTTTCATGCTTTATAATTTGATGATGTTGTTTTTATTTGTCTAATTTTATTACCAATTATATTTTTAGAAAGCTAGATAAGTTGCTACCTATGAAAATGGTAATGTAAGCAGTTGATAATGGCTGACCGATAACCTATTTCATTACTCTCTTTATATAACTGTAGTATAGTACTAATCACATTCTCATAATCTGAATAAATCATCGAAGTTGTTGTCATCAGCGTCACCCATAGTAGCAAAGGCGCTGTTCATGAAGGCATCATCTGCAAACATTAGGTTCAAATCAAGAGCTGGTCCTGCAGTCAATGGAGCCACTTCAACCTCAGGCATTTGGGATTCTAATATGTTTGTCTTGACAGCATTCACCTCTGATTGAGTTGTATTATCATTGACAAAGACATCAGGAGACCCTTTGAAAGATGGTTCCCAGATCAAATCTTCGGCAGACAGTTCACCATCATTTAGAATTGAGCTGTCATTAAAAATTGATCGGAAATTTTCAACTTCAGTCGGCGATAGATGAATGAAACAATTCATTGCATTCAACTCGTCCAACATGGCTTCTGGACTTTTTTTTAAGCGAATCCTTTCTAATATTCGCATCATTGTATTTGGATCACCAGGGAATTTATGTTTGAAATATGAAATGGTATCACTGACACCCTTGAACCCATCCTTTTTCAAGGTCCTTAAATAAAACTTATTCTTTAAGGCAGCTTTGAAAGCTTGATAATAACGAGTACCCAAGTTATTCATGATCATGAGGTTCAAGCCACAAGCAGCACGAAATGACGTGGAGACTAATGCGTCTAGACCTTCAGCGGTATCAACTTCGACATCACCATTCCTAACTAAGTATGCCGCTTGATAGAGTCTGGTTAACAATGAAGCAAAGGAGTTGAAGGCCCTTTGAGCAGCATTTTGGACATACCTGTTCAAGAAGTATAAATGATTTGTATGTATCTTTTGATGTATATTTTCACAGAAATAAGTGTATACCACATTCGAAAGGTCAATAGCTGCTTTTAGGGTTAAATATTGGAAGTGTTTGGTTGTCTTAAAGTCTATCGGTTGCTTAGATTCAAAATAAAGGTATAAGTCTTGATAAATGGTCAGTATGAATGATTTGGATTGTAGATTGTGCTGAAGCTTTTTAACGTTGGTGAAGCTTATCCTTAGGACTTCTTCAGAATCACCCTGTAACCGAGGAAGTTTCTGGTTTGAATAAAGTAAACTAACACAATTCTTCATTTCCCTTATATTTTCCAAGATCTGATCAAGCGTTGGCGGTGAGACGTGGTCATTCAGCATTGTAGCCAGCCTAGAATAACAATTCAGGATCTTCTGTGATTTTCTCAATTCCTCAGCGATAACAAACTCAACAGGAAGATCATCGGCAACAGGTTTAGGTATTTGAGTATCATAAGAGTGACTATTTTGAATAAGACATGGAAATCCAGATAACGTTGAAATACATTTGTCAATCTCTAGAATACCATACCAGAGCTTTCTCCACCCATTAGAGTATTGAATGTCATGTGACAGCTGTATGTAGTTCGAAGGATCTCTGTTGAGGGCAATAGTGTAAGCAGATTGAACAATAATTCCAAACAAAATTTGTGATTGAGAAAGATCAGTGCCATCACCATCCTCGGGCGCGTAGATAAAATAGACTCTTAGATATAATAGAACTTGAACAATAGTCAGCTTGGTCTTTCTTAAGAACTTGAATAAGGATAATATAGATAATGCAACATTGATTGACTCGGGGTTCATTGGGAATCCAGAAAGGGCATTATCCTCCTCTGATCTGAACTGCGGTTTCGGTAAACTGACATATGTCAATCTTAAGATTATCAATAATGTAGCAAGCATCACATAGTCGAATTTCTCTTCAATCTTTATAGTGATTGGAGATAGATCATCTCTACTCTGTAGGATTGACTTTAGCAATCTTTCACTAAAGAACTCTCTATTGATATATGGGTAGAATGGATATATCGAGTTGTAAAATCTCTCTAGATATAGTTTCAAGACAGCTTTATTTGGTAGCAATGACACTATCTTCGCTTTTAAGGTAGTATCATCAAACTTTTTTTCTGTATTCTTGAAACCAGCAGTAAAAAATTCATTAGTGCTATCATCACTTTTAGAGAGTCTTTCGTCAACGAATCTCTGAACAACTTGAATTACCTCCGGCACTTGTCTCTCGTTCAACATGTATAAGTACTCGGTCAAAGATGCATCTAGTCTTGTCTTTTGATTACCCTTGGTTGCATTTTTCTCTGAATCTATGGCCGCCCTGGTTTTATAGAACTTACTGCACATATTGAAATAGCCAACCATGATCGCATAGTACTGATCTTTGATTTCATGTGCTGACACAGACAGCGGCTTTCTTTCCTCCATCCCAGATCTCTTGACAGTCAACCCGTTAAAATCTTCATACAGATTGATCACTTCGTGTCTGGGATTTTCAGGAGTATTACTAGCAGTGTTATATGTGCTATCCATTGATCCATGTTTATCGTCAAGCATTGAGCGTAGTCTTTTGATCTCATCTTGTAATTCTTCCACTGTTGGAGCGAACTCGGGGCTGATGTTTATCAAATCATGGTCTTTCTTCATCTCAATAGCAGAGGTGAGCGGAATACCATCTGAGGTGGTGACTCTACTGACCCAATGAGGTGCTTCATAGCGGCATAAGTGGCCAACGTTACACTTGACACAATTCGAGCAGCTGGGTTTCTTTTTGTCACATTTGATCTTTCTAGCGCGGCAGTTCAGACAGACAACGGACATGCGCTGCCTCTTCTTGGGCTTCTCGCCATGTATGGACAGATCCTCTGACATTGTCATCCAGCAAAACACAACTGATTTCTTTCTAAGAAACTATAGCGAGCTTGAAACTTTCAAGATGTGCAATTTATGGTGACTAATCCAACTTGATGTTGTTTTTCGGAAAATACCATAAGAGTATAGGACTAACTCGAAATATTGGCAGAGCTGCGGATTTAATCCCCAAGATCAGTATTGATCTTTCATAGAGAACGCGGGGATTAACTAGTTACAGAGCTCAGAATTACAGCGTACAGCCTAATGTGTTATAGATATGTATATAAATAGGTCCCAAAGTAACATCTTAACAGTTTGCAATTGTTTCTTGAATTATAAATTGATTAACCTTCACCATCTGTGACCATGTGTTCCTATATGCACTAAGCATCCTTGCTCAGTACGTTGTCATGGTAGCTATGGCGATTTTAATTATGTGAGTTTTCCCAACTGCTTTATCTATTGTCTTTAATGAATTCCAGATACCTGTATGTCTAATTGCCTGAGACACTTCCTGGAGTATTTGAACGTTCCTCTATATCTCAACAAGTTCATGAGGTGCCAGTGCCCTTGCTCTGAAGGACAATTATCTCCGTATAATATCGCGAATAGTTACGGCTAACTATAGTTTTGCCTACATCCCTGACAGTCGTTGAGTTTAGTTTTGTTCGGACCCCAGCTCATCGTGATCAAGGGAGAACTTATGGTTTTAGATCTCTCTAACCGATAGGCTGAACCCCCTCTAGCCAGTGTACCAATACATCAAGCTAAATTATCTGCAAAAGACGCCAATTACATTACATAGCCGCGAAAACGCGAAAACGCGAAGAAGTTGGATAAATCAGATAAATTAGATGCATAGTAAGTATTGCAATTTTGCCACTTGCAGACCAGACTGCCTTACATAACCAGATAAGGAAAGCAAGATTTTCCAGTGTGTCTTTCTGACTTAACTGACATAGATCCATTTGAATTGGATCGCACTCATTCCGCTCAGATCAGCTTTCTATCATGAGTGACACTGAGAGTGACACTCCATTAGCTGGTGGCTTCATAGTTAATGATCCCGATCGCAACCTTAAGAAAAAGAAAAGAGGTAACCCAGCAAGGAGCACCAGATCCACAAGAACCAAAAGAGTGAGCTATGTTGAGTCTGATATTGAATCTGAAACAGAATCTGCCGGTCTATCAAAAAGTGGGAATGATACTACTCCACCAACGGAGGTCACTACCCCAAAGAGATCCAGTGCTAGAGGTGCTAAAAGAAGATTAAAACAGATCGAAGATGATTATGATGAGTACAATGATGAAAATGATCAAGATTTCATGCCTGAAAAGGGCGAGAGTGACGAGGATGAAATAGTTCTGATATCGGCACATAAAGCCAATTCGCTGCGCTTAAAGACAGATCCTGTTGATTTATCTGGTGATGAGGAGATCATCAATGTCAAACCAGAGGAGGTTGAGGAGGTTAAAGATGTAGAAAATGATTCCGATGCTCCTTTAGCTGATTCCAAGCCCAAGAAGAAGAGAGCTGCACCAAAGAGGAAACCAAAGGCTCCAAAGAAACCAAAGATTCCAATGCATCAAAGAATGACTGCAAAGCTTTTTGAGATGCATCCGGACCTGCAAGATGTGTTTCCAAACTTGGAGGCTGCTGAGAAGATCAAGCCAGAAAGGGCTCCTCAGCCAGACGGTATGAGTATCAATTTACTACCATTCCAGCTTGAAGGCTTAAATTGGTTGTTGAAGCAAGAAGCTAGTATTTATAATGGTGGTATACTAGCTGATGAAATGGGTATGGGTAAAACCATTCAGACTATAGCACTCTTTCTTGCAGATCCAGCAAAAAGGCCAAGTTTAGTCATTGCCCCAACTGTTGCCATCATGCAATGGAGAAATGAAATTGAACAACATGCCAAGGGGTCACTGAGTGTTGGTGTTTATCATGGTGCCAATAGATCCAATGATGTAGCAGAACTATCTAAGTACGATGTCTTGCTTACTACATATGCCGTTTTAGAGAGTGTCTATAGAAAACAGCACTATGGATTCAAGAGGAAAGGTCAGACTGTGAAAGAACCATCTGCGTTACATGCCATTAGGTTCTACCGAGTCGTGCTTGATGAAGCTCATAACATTAAAGATCGTCAGAGTAATACTGCTAAAGCAGCTAACATGTTACAAACCGAAAAACGATGGTGTTTATCAGGTACGCCATTACAGAACCGTATTGGTGAGATGTATTCATTGATCAGATTCCTGGATATTGAACCATTTGGTAATTATTTTTGTACAAAGTGTCCATGTCGTTCAAAGTACTGGAAATTCACAGATTGGAGGCATTGTGATGAATGTGGTCATGTTCCCATGCAGCACACTAACTTCTTCAACCACTTCATGTTGAAAAACATACAAAAGTATGGTATCGAAGGCGATGGCTTGACGTCGTTTGGTAATATACAATCACTGCTGAAGAACATTATGTTGAGGAGAACAAAAGTCGAAAGAGCTGATGATTTGGGTCTGCCACCAAGAGTTGAAGAAATCAGAAGAGATTTTTTCAATGAAGAAGAGAAAGATTTATATCAAAGTTTATATTCAGATTCCCAGAGAAAGTTTAACGAGTATGTCGCTGAAGGTGTTGTGTTGAACAATTATGCAAATATCTTCACTTTGATTACTAGAATGAGACAATTAGCTGATCACCCAGACTTGGTGTTGAGAAGAATGCATAGCAATGACCCAGCTTTACAAGCTGTTGCCAACAATGTTATTGTTTGTCAATTGTGTGATGATGAGGCTGAAGAGCCAATTGAATCCAAGTGTCATCATAAGTTCTGCCGTATGTGTATCAAAGAATACGTTGAAAGTTTCGGTGGCAATGAAGATAGTCTAGAATGCCCAGTGTGTCATATTGCTCTAAGTATTGATCTATCTGCCCCTGCATTAGAAGTTAATACGGACGAGTTCAAGAAAGGCTCGATTGTTAATAGAATCAAAATGGGTGGTGAATGGAGATCCTCCACCAAGATTGAGGCACTATTGGAAGAGTTGTATAAACTTAGAAGTGATAGACAGACGATCAAGTCGATTGTGTTCTCACAATTCACAAGTATGTTGGATCTGATAGAATGGAGATTGAAAAGAGCAGGATTCCAGACGGTGAAGCTCCAGGGTTCAATGACTCCAACTCAAAGAGATAACACCATTCGTCACTTCATGGAAAACACTAACGTAGAAGTGTTCTTGGTCAGTTTAAAAGCAGGTGGTGTTGCGCTAAACTTGTGTGAAGCTTCACAGGTTTTCTTAATGGATCCATGGTGGAATCCATCTGTTGAATGGCAATCGGGTGATAGAGTGCATAGAATTGGTCAGTATAGACCTGTCAAAATCACCAGATTCTGTATTGAGGATAGCATTGAGTCAAGAATAATTGAACTTCAGGATAAGAAGGCCAATATGATCCATGCCACTATCAATCATGATGATGCTGCTATTAATAGATTGACTCCTGATGATCTTCAATTCTTGTTCAACAACTAAAAACTTTTAATTTAGAATTTTGTTAAATATATGGTTATTATATTTCAACCCATTATGCGGTCAAAAGAGGCAATCTCTGGATCACATTCTCTTGCGCTGGTCTCCCTCTTTAATTAACTCTCAGTTCTCCTCTATAAGGCCTTATATGTTTTCCCTCTCAGCATACTTCTGGAGATTGTCCAGATTTTTGATAGATTCGATTCCTGCCCGAATGGACGATCATCCATAACTGCTGTTATCTTTGGGCGAGAAAATGGCCTTGTATCTAAGAATAGAGCTAACCGATCATATTTATCATTGTGTGTAATGTGTAATACAAGATTGATTGCAATTAGTGCCACGGCTTCCGCTTAGCTGAAATTTGCGGAAGCTTTTTTAGTTCGGTCCGTATGTCAGATGCATTTTCGTGATGCTGCTTGTTGCTTATAAGCGTGTTGCAGCAAAAAAAATTCCCTGTACCTTGGAATTGAAAATAGAAAATTAAACTGATCTGAACACTTAAACATCATTGATTCATACAAAACTGTGTTTGACCGTGTTGAATCAGCAAAATCAAATCAGCCCTTGTAACTTATCGACTGATTCATTGTGACATCTGCGTTTGTTCCTTTACTGTTCCTCTTCAATTATTCAAACTATTTCAACCCTTCAGTTGATCCAGTCTAGTTCTGGAGGATCTTATTCGCAAAATGGCACCTTTCAAATTTGGTAAAAAGAAGAACAAGGATTCTGCTAGTCCTTCCTCCAGTCCATCTAGTTCCAAGAATAAAAACCAAACAACGGATTCTCCCGAGGCTTCCACCGTTACAGATCACAGTAAGAATCAGCCTTACTTCAATTCGCCTAATGGTGCTTCTACTGTTCCTAACCAGTCCAACACCCCACAACAACAGCGGTCTGACAACCAAGTTGGAATTGCCTATGACCATAACAATAACATCTATAACTCCAGTTCGCCACAGCGTACTGCCCCTGGTAGTCTACAGCAAGGCGGTGGTTATCACACTTATGGTTATGGATCACCTCAACAGCAGCGTCAGCCACGCACCAACTCCCCACAGAGTCGTAACCCTTTCCAGACTCCTCCAGCAACAGCTGTTTCATCACCTTGGTCTAGAACTAAACTGCTGATCAGCCCATTTCCTCGTTATAGACATACAGCGTCGGCATTTGCCAATGATAAGGGTGAAGTGTTTGTGATGGGTGGTCTTCACAACACATCTGTCTATGGCGATACATGGATATTTAAGAGTGATAACGATGCTAGGAACTTTGAAACTTTCCAAGTGGATATCTATGAGAATTCTCCTGCCCCAAGGGTTGGACATGCCTCGGCCGTTTGTGGTAATGCCTATGTGATCTTTGGTGGTGATACCGTTACTAATGATGCTGGTGAAATTGACAACAATCTATATCTATTCAACATGAACAATCACTCATGGACTATTCCCCACCCAGTGGGGAAATGCCCTTCTGGTCGTTATGGCCATACAATAGGTGTTATCGCTATCACCAACTTTGATTCCAAAATCTACCTATACGGTGGTCAATTGGACGATGTTGTCTTCAATGACCTAGTTGTTTTCAATCTCAGTTCATTCCGTCGTCCTGATGTTCAATGGGAGTGGGTTACACCAGAAGATCATATTCAACCTCCAGGTCTAACTAATCATACAATGGATGTCTACGATAACAAACTATGGTTATTCGGTGGATCTACCGGTAAGAGACTGAGCAATGACTTGTGGATATTTGATCCTTTAACCAAAAAATGGGATAAGATCAAAACCACTGGTACCCTTCCACCTCCTGTTGAAGAGCATGCATCTGCCGTTTACAAGGATTTATTGATCATACATGGTGGTAAAAATGTTCATGGCGAGGCTTTACTTGATACATACTTCCTAAATTTAGTTACGAAGACATGGCATAAGCTGCCAGGAAACATGGCTCTTGAATCTCCACCTAAATATGGTCACACATTATCAGTCTTGAAGAACGATAAGCTGTTGATCTTGGGTGGTCATATTCCAGACTATGCAAAGCTAGGTGATGATTTAGAAACTTCTACTGAAGACAATGGGGTTGGTACCATTTTGAATGTTTTGGACTTGAAAAACTTGAATAAAATCATCCCTGGGTTATACCACTACAGTACACCAATTGCTGGCAGCTCACAAGACAAGTTCTCAAACCAGCAGCATATACAACAGCATCAACAACAAATCTTTTCCCCACCAGCAACAACACCGAGGGCAAGAAAACCGTCATATACTGATTCTCCAACTGTCTCAAGACCACCACCAGGTGCAGCCCCGAACGGTGCTGATTCAAATTCCAATCAGTTCAGACAACAGCAATTTCAAGATTCCAGTGGATCGCAGAATCCACCAGAACCTATCACTAAGAACACTTCATCTTCATCACTATCTTCGAGAAATTATCAACAATCTCCACCTCCGCCTCGCTCTAAATCTCAGTCCCGCGGTGTCTCAGCTGAGGATGTCTTTCAACGTCAAGCTGAGGTCCAGAGATCTTTATCAAACCACAAGACCCCTGACGTTAGGAATTTGGATTCTTCTTCACAGACAAGACAGCATTACTTATCCCAAGACAGTCAGTATCTAAGTGCGACCAATATCGCTTCATCTGAAGAATTACCACTGCAATTACCATCACCAATAAAATCCAAGGCTCCTGTCGCCGTTCCTCTCGAGAAAGATGAAATTTCACAACCTGAGAACATTCGTGGCAATATTGATGAAAGTTTGAACCAATTTGAAACCCCTTCATCATCTCCAGTAAAAGATGCTCAGCAATCGTCTAATAGCCAGCCGCTAGTAGCACCTTCGACTGAGTATATGAATGATGAAGGCAAAAGCTCTGACTTCCTGGATAACTATGTTAACGATTCTTCATCAAACTTCAATCTGGCCAGCAAAGAAGAACTGGTTTCAATAAGGGCCTCCCAGAATGGAGTCTCAGCCTTCGATGCACTGCAAGTCTCAGATGATGAGTTAGAAAGATCTTTATCGACTCATAGACCAAGCTCATCACCACAATCAGCAAATATTGACAAACCTTACAGTGAAAGCTCGATGGCTAAGGACTCGAAGAAGGAGGGTGCCATGGCTGGTGCATCTGTCGTAACTCCTGGTACTGGCGTAGGTATAACTGGTGCTACTGCAATCATTGATGGTCTTAAGAAAATCGTTGGCTCGGATACCGCTAACACTTCTAGAGGGATACCAGAAGTATCTAAACCATTACAAAAAGATAGTCTACCCTTAGGAGAAGTCCCAGGTGCTTTCAACCTAGTTTCCTCAGGCTCTGTCAATAGCTCCAAATATGATGATGAGAGAGAACAATTCAAAACTATCATTGATTCATTATCCAAAGAGCTTGAACAATTGAAACTGAAGACTAATGAACAAGCAAAATCTGCCAGTGCAAAAGTTACCACTTTAGAGAAAGAAAACGAAGAATTGAAAGCTAAAGCTGCTGAGATCGCTGATAGGTCTCTCCAACAGAGTGAGCCTATTGAAGACGAGCACGAAATCAAAAGAAAGCACATCAAACTGAATGCAGATTATGAAATTTTGAAAGAAGAACACGAAGAATTAAAGAACAAGTTGGCTCAGATTGAACCAGTGTTTACATCCAATTTGATCGATCTACAAAAGTTGAACGAGATAATCAAGGCACAAGAGACGCAACTTGAGGAGAATCACAAGAAGTTGAAAGAGCAAGAAGATTGGAAGTTTAAGTTTGATGAACTCAAAGTCAAGTATGATGCACTTGAGGAGAAATTGAAAGAGCATGAGGAACTCCAGAACAGCTCCTTGAGCGGTGAAGATGCAGATACCAGTGATATCAAGAAATTAACAACTGGTTTGGACTCATTCTTGAGTAAGTTTCGTGCCGAAGGTGGCGATGATTCTTTTGATACTTCGAGAAACTTGTCAATCAACGGTGATGAAGAATCTAAGGGCCGTGTTCTCTCTAGCTTGCGTTCCCAAATTGATGACTTGTTGAAAGAAAATGAAAAAGTTCTTTCCGATAACGAATCATTGTCGAAGGAAATTGAAGCATTGAAATTCCAAACCACTGAGATTGAAACTTTGAAGACTAAACTTGCTGAACTGACCAGAATTGAAGAAAATTATAAAGAATCACTTCATTCTGTTAAGAGTACTTCAAGAGCTCTTCAACTATCACAAAGCGAATTAGCCAAACAAAGAGAAATCTCTAAGGAACTACAGCAGGAGATTGATGAGCTAAAGATTTTTAATGCCAAAAAGATCTCGAGAAATACCACACCAATTGTGAATGATTTCAACAGTAAACAGTCAGAAGTCCATGAAGACGATTTTGAGAATGAGCATTACAATATGAAGATCAGAGATTTACAAGCAGAATTGTTCATCACTAAACAAGACAATGATGATTTAAAGCAGGAGATTTTGACATTAAAAAAGAAGCTGTTGGTTTCAAACACACCTACAAACACACTGTAAATTTAACTAATCCAATAGCGATCTAGTTGGTCATTTGTTGACCGTTTATCTGAGAGTTTTGTGTGTAGTTTAAGAAGTTTTATATGTATTAGAATCAAAGTTCTTCTGTTTTACTGCTTGTTTTGAATTCAATATTAAATAAAAGAACGATGTGGAGCTATGTGGTCTTCACTACCGTGCTTCTCACACCTCTATTTGTTGTTCTAAAGCACAAGAATTTAGAGCCATAGTTCGACCACTCCTCGGTCCCCAATAATTAAGTGTCAGTCTTGATTCGGTAATCCGATCCCCGTGATTCTCCGGTAAAAGCGAGGGATAAGTTATCACTGGTAAAAGGGGCATGCAAGGTATAAAGCTGATGCCAGCCGCATAGAATGACAAGAGGTTGAGAATTCGGTGATTACATAGTTATCGATCAATCTCAACACACTTAATGGTGAAAACTACTGCTAAAGCTGCTATTATCAAATCTGGTGATGGTGCACCAACATTCAAGGAAATCAGTATTCCAGAACCAACCAAATCACAGATCCAATTGGAAGTTTTGGGAACTGCTATCCATCACCTAGTACGTTCAAGAGCATTGGGTGCTCATTACTCCGTTAGTGATGATGATGACTCTGAAAGACAAATAGGTGTCGATGGTGTGGGTGCTGATGAAGCTGGTAACTTATACTATTTCACCGCTTTTTCTCCAGGAGCAGGTTCATTTTCTCAATATGTTAATGTGGAGAAATCCAACGTTTATCCATTACCAGACATTAAGGGTAATTACAACGCAATTGCCAGAGTTGCAGTTTTGGCCAATTCAGCAATGGCTTCACATTTAGCTATTGGTGCTCGTTTGTCTTTGAAACCTGGGTCAACTGTTTTGATCAATGGTGTCACTGGGTCCGCCGGTAAAACAGCAATTGAAGTGGCAAAGAAGAGCTATGGTGCATCTAAGGTCATCGGTGTTAGTAGATCACTTGTTGCATTGGAGGATCTTCAATCACAAACAGGCATCGATGAGATCATATCTGCTACTGAAGAAGACGAAGAAACCATCATTAAGAAATTATCTAAATTTGATATTGATGCTGTCCTTGACTTCACCTGGGGTGATCAAGCTAAACTGATAATCTTGAACCTTGCCAAATCTAGAAAAGATACTACATATCCTGTGAGCTGGGTCCAGATTGGTCAAATTGGTGGTGACAATCTTGAAGTCCCAGGCGGTGTCTTAAGAAGTCAGAATTTCCAAATCTTAGGCAGTGGGTTAGGTTCATTTGAGAAATCCAAAGGTGAGGCAGTTTTCAAACAATTGGTGAAAGAGTTGGCCCTAGGTGAAATTGGCACAGATCTTTATGAGAAAATAGAAATAGCACAAGTTGCTGACATCTCTGAAGAGTGGAAAGCATGGAAGCCTAATGCTAGAAAAGTATTCCAGTTTAGGGAGTACAAATAATACTACTCTTAACTAGTTTACTCCACCTATTGTTTTTGCTATGTACAAATCCTAATAAATATAATCCTCTTTTTTTTTCCTCTATTAGTGAGCGAAAGTCTGTAACCCACCTCTTCTATCACGCTGTCTTTGCTTCTTGGTATTGTTGAAAGTGGCAGTATACAGATCAACCATATTTTCATGGGTATCTTCCCCGCTTGTTAATATTTCGTTGGTTCTTTGATTCAAAACTCTTCTCTCCTCTCTATCTTTTAGTTTTCTTCTCTTCTTCTCTTTGGAGATCAATTCTTTCTCATAGTTCTCCAATTTTTCTCGAAGTTGTTCATGTTGATTAGATCTACCCAGGATTCTAGTCTTTGCATCCAGTCCCCACAAATCACCAGAATGAGCCTTTCTCGCATCATAATAGGTATCTTTGTTGAACGATTTTGTCACTATCCATTTCTCAATTTCACCGCTCGAAGCACAGGTCTCAAATGTAACATGACCTTTCCTCTTCAGTGGCTGTCTCAAAATACGAGGCCAATGTTTGGACTCTGTGTGAAGTTTACCAATTGAATCATCAAATGAATTTTCGGCACGTTCTGATTCTATCTTGTCCAAAGTGGAGTTATCATTAGCACTTCTTTCAACGATAAGATATGAATAATTTGCTATTTCATAATTATTAGAGAATTCTCTACCACTACCAGTATGACCTCTTTTTGGCGAGATGGAATCTTCAGATTCCCATTTGGATGATAAAACATTACCTCTTTTCAACTCCAATAAATATCTTGGTCTCTCAATCATTTTCTCAAAATGACACCAGTTCAATTTTCTACCTGTTGGGAATCGATAATATTGAGGCTTCAAGGTTTGTAGGGGGCATTTTTTATGATGTGAGCATGGAGCAATAACTGAAACGTGATAATCAACCCTCTGCTCTCCTAGATTGTTAACCTCTAATTCATGATCGAACTTTAATTCTTCTTGGGAAACCTCACCAAACTTTTCAATTAACTCCTTCTCTAGAGCGGTCAAATCTTTACTCTCGTCATGGGTTTCAATTTCTTCAACTTCATAATCTTCAAATTCGACATTTTGTGACATTCTCTTATTGTGCTTCACAGAGGAGGCCTTATAGTATGGTCTTGGAATCTTACCCTTTTCAGATTCGTATCTTTCTGGTCTGATCATAACTTGCCTTGCTCTCGCAATACTTTCAAAACCAACCGGGGTACCTCTTTCAACTAAAACTAGAATACCATTTGGTTCGAGTGCCTTCAATAACACATCAACATTCTCGTCAACTTGATACGGGAAACGGTCCAAATCTTGCAATAACTGGTGCTGAGCGATAATCAAATCATATTTTTTTTCTGTATTCAAGTATCCTGAGACTTTGGTTCTTGTTCTGATCTTATTTGTTTTCACCTCACCAACGAAATCATCAAACAGAATGTCTTGTTCAAGTCTGGACTTCCCGTCAACCAGGGTTTCAGAAATCAAGTCTTCTAGGTTACCAGGATATTCATTCAATTGTCTTGATAACAACAATTTAGCTCTGTTTTGCATTTCTTCATGGCCCAAGATGACAGCATCTTTGATCTTTGGTTTGAAATCTTTACCTTTTATTTCATTCAAAGCGATCATACCAGTAGCTGGACCATAACTGATATCTAGTACTTTTTGAGGGCTGAAGTCAGGTTGTCTTTTAAATAGTTCTGAAAGAACTTGGTGAGTAGATGCATAATTTTGTGCAAAAAAGGCAGCTATATGTGAGTCTATCTCATGAATGGAATTAGTTGGGCCATGTACTTGTTCTTGATTGATCTTGACATAACGCTGAGCAACTTCATATTTGAGTAATTTTGGCAATTTCAGAGCGAGCATATGATTGTATATAGACTTTGTTATTCTTTCAGGGATCTTGACTTGGTTTCGGTTGACTCTCCCTTCGATAGTATTAGGCTGTAATCTTGCCTCTCTGGCAGTCAGATTTGCCTCGCCATGCTCATTTCTGAAATCACCAAGGTTGGTTTCATCTTGAAGATACTGCTCTCTCGGTACCACTCTAATTTTTGGATTCTCTTCTTTATTTAAATCGTGATGATAGTTATGTACCAGTTGACCAAATGCCTGTGTATCTCTCTTATAGGCAGAGTGTAGAGTTGATTCATGTATATTAGAAGTATCAGATGCGCTCTCACCGATTATTTCCCATTCATAAGAGCTTTTAGCCCTGCAAAAGATACTGTGTGGACTCCTAGTGCGCAGTGGTTTTATTACACATGATCGAAGCATCTTTGGGGGAGGAAGTTGAGCTCTTTTGAATAAAGATGCGAGTACGTTGGTTTTACTGTAGATAGGCTTGAAATGAAAAATTTACTTTCCTGGTAAGAGCACTATCCTTTGATCTCTAGATAATCTACAGGATAATTACCCTTTGTTGACCATCAACTTCACCACCTTCCCCTAATTGAATCATCTTGGGCAGAAATCACAGTATTTAGATGTTCATCTATAGCTCAAGTTTGTACGTCGTAAAATAGTGCTTACAATTTATATAATTTCTAGCTGGTAATCCCCTCATCGTTCCATAAAGACCTGAATAAATCTTTGATCACTAGCACAAAAACACGGTCATAGCGAGCGGCACGATCACCTATGGTTATGGTTACATCTTCATGAGTTGCTTATCGATAGATTGTGCTTATGTGTCTCGGTTGATGTTGACCATTCACCCAAGGATCGGTTATCTGAGCCCGAACTAAAAAAAAATCGATGCCACAATTGTGTGATGGTCTCTTCTTTATACCTGGATATCAAGATATATATTGGGAGCTTTGGGTCATTCGACTAAACAAGATGTTAGTATCCATTAGCTGTATATCAGTGTTATACGTCACTATCAAATCCCCTACAGAATGACCTTAGACATCAAAGATGCAGATTCAATCATCATCGACAACAAGGTGATCAAGATCTTTGACTTGTCAGACGACTTGAAATCCCTCTTGATCACCAAATTGCAATCAGCTACTGAGTACACCAAACCTAGTTTATCAGAGATTTACAACTTGAGAGAATTTGAAAAAGTTGCAGAGAAACTCCTTACTCCAAGTACATTTGCTTATTATCGTACAGGTGCCGAAGATGAAATCACACTGGTTGAAAATCAACAAGCTTATAAAAGAATCTATTTCAATCCAAGAATATTAAATTCTGTCTACTCAGTGAATTTGAAAACTGAAATACTAGGTTCCAAATCAGAATATCCCTTCTATATAACTGCCTTTGCCGGTTCGAACCTTGATAACAATACTACTGCTGAAAAACCATTGGCATCGGGCGCTGGCAAAGCTGGTATTCCACAAATGATCCCTGGTATGACAGAATTCCCATTGCAAGATCTTGTTGATGAATTCAATAACTCAGAGGTGGATCAATGGCTACAAATCTATGTTAGAGAGACATTAGAAGCCACAGGGAAGATAATAAAAGAAGCTGAAGCTACTAATAAAATCACTGCACTGGTCTTCACCGTCGATGTTGCCCAATTAGGTAGAAGGGAGACTTGGTCAAAGGCCAGAAAGGATTCATCTTTCCATAAGACAACACGTTCCTTTTCAGATTTGAATTGGGATGATTTAGTGAAAGTCAAGCAAAACACAAATTTGAAAGTCGTTTTAAAGGGTATTCAATCCGTTGAAGATGCAATTAAAGCTGCAGAGTTGGGATTTGATGGTATTGTCATTTCGAATCATGGTGGTAGACAATTAGATACCGTCAAGTCCTCAATCGAAGTCTTACATCAAGCTGTTGCAGAACTGAAGAAAAGAGGTCTCTATACAAAGATCCAAGTGTTGATTGATGGGGGTGTTAGAAGAGGTTCAGATGTCGTCAAGGCTATTGCATTGGGTGCGCATGGTGTTGGCTTGGGTAGACCATTCTTATATGCTTTACAATCCTATCAAGAAGCTGGTGTTCTTAAAGTCATTGAGCTGTTGAAAGAGGAAATTGAATTAACTCTGAGATTATTAGGTGTCAATGACATCAAAGACGTTAATGAGACACATGTTGATACCATTGATTTGGTTGGACACAGATACACGGGAGTCAATAATCCATAGATTACATATATAATGTTTATACTATATAAGATGATTCCACCCTAGCAAGCTTCAGATTGTTTCCAGTCCTATTTTTGGGCCTCTAATAGCTGATCAACAGAATCAGTAACAATTTGTTCAGTACTGATGTAATTGTAGCCACCTAATACCTTCTCAGATTCGGAAACATCATAAGCAGGGTATATTTCAGTTTCGGTTTTCACTGGATCACCTTTAGCAATTTTGCCACGAAATTCAGGGTACTTGTTATTGATAATGTTCAAGAATAATTGTGCACTGAACCCACCAGCAGTAGGAAATAATCGATGATTATCACTTGCTGGTTTCTCAAGAGCCAAAACGTGGAATTTGGCAACATCACGAACATCAACGGCCAACATCTTTGGATCGTTAAAGTAATGGGTGTCTTTCGCATCGGTCGATAGCAAAGACTTGAGGATTTGGGCAGTGGTATTCAAAGTCTCTGCTTTTGCATCCTCATCAAAATATTGAGGCCCAAATATATATGGAGGAGTGACGGTACTCAACTTGAACTTGGTCTTATTTGCACTAACGTAATCCCAAGCAGCACGCTCAGCCAACGTCTTAGAGGCGATATAAGCAACAAGTTCAACCCCATTAACGTGATCCCATTCAATTGGGTTCCAGGTCTTCTCAGTGTGGATGAAAGTTGGGTCTTCGACTTTATCAAAATGGGCAACAGCAACAAATGAAGAAGTGATGACAACTTTCTTAACTTGTGGAGCATGGATATGAACTGATTTCAAAACATTGATAGTACCATTGACAGCAGGGTCTAAAAAGGTAGTTTTGAAATCCCCCCCTGAACCAAAGCTGAAAGGTGAAGCAGTATGCAAGACATATTCAATATCAGTTCTCTTCTTGAACAACTCATCGAAAGCCCCCTCTACACCAATATCAGGAATGATTTCAAATTCTAACTTTGGTGAACCATATTTTGCCTGAAATTGCCTTGATAACTTCTCAGCCTTCTCTTGTGATCTAACTGTACCAACAACAGCATACCCTTTGTCTAACAGAGTACCAACAATGTGGAGAGCAACGAAACCATTAGCACCAGTGACTAAAACTTTGGACATGTTTGTAATTGATTATGGAATTTTCGATAGTAATCCACGAACCAAAATTGGAGAAAATCATCCAAACCTGGCTCATTATATACCTAAGGTAAAGCCCAATGAATTATTGATGAGACGGTTATAAGGGAGAAGCGTTTTCATCGTATACGTACAAATTATGGAATTTGAGCGGATTTAGGGGGATTAGACCCTTTAAATCCGAATCGGATTTTGTGGATATCTAAAAGTCAAAATTTGGTGGAGATTAGGAATTTAAGAATTTAGAAATGATAAAAACTTCAATTGGATTCTACCTGGAATTTAGCAAATTATGAGTCACGAGGAGTTTCTTCTCGAGTCTTTGGATAAGCAACGGCAATAAAAAAAAACCAAGGATTTTAAATTATATGTAAAGGTCTTGATAGTTTATGGAGCATAATCGGGCTAAGTCAGGGGCAATGAGTCTTGGTTCATCATAAGTTTAGTATATTTAGTGTTTAGTTGTTTTGAACCAGCTTCAGCGGTGATCAAATAAAATCAATGTCATGATAGCTCTGCGTTCAAGTCAAAAGCTGCCAAGGAACGAGAACCCCAGCGCCAGTAAATAGACGTTAAAGCGCAACTGTTGTTCCCGCAGAAGATCTCAATTTAATGACCTTTGAAGTTGGTAGATAAGTGAATCAAGAAGTGCTCAAGAAGGATAGATGCCCGTCATGGATCAACTTCCATCACTTTCTCAGTTGACCGCGTCAACGACAACTGGGAAAATTTTACGCAAAGTTGTAGATTGCAAATTATCATTTCATTCGTAAAGTTCATCAGCATCATAATTCTCTGCTACTTCCTCATCTTGATCATCTGCTTCTCTAGCAGCTTCATGAAATTGGGTTAGCTTGGACATAATCTGTACAACGAATGGTCTAATTTCATTAATCTCCATCACACTCAAATTATCCAGTTGTAAATGACTTTCATTAACCAGATTTAAACCTTTCTTCACTTTGATCAGCCTTATCTCTTTCAAGTCCTGTATCAGTGATTTCAATTTATGAACTTCATCCTGTAGATCATCAGCAGCTTTATCGAAGAAGATCTTGGAAAGTTCTAACCAGTTATAAGGAAGGGCACTAAAACTTTGAGATTCTGAGACTTCAAATTGGTACAGTTCTTGAAGTTTTGAAAGGTTTAACCATTTAGGAGGTACGATAGAGCATTTACGTTGTGATTTTAATATGACAGCAAACCAAAGTGGGACAGAAACTCTGTGCATTGCACGCAGCTTTGGGATTTCATCCGTTATTAAGTCAATACTATTCATGGTATAACGAGGCAATATTTGAATATGTTCATTCTCAGTGATAAATTGTATCTCGTGTGGAGAAAATGTATCCTTTAGCTTATTGGGAAGTGCCATTTTTGGGGATTTATTATGACGATGCTTAATGTTTCGTACTGTCATTTGTTGTTGATTTCAATTTTTCGTGTCATTTTTATTTTCGCTGAAAGACGTGAAGAACGTTTGCATCACGATACAATATCTGTGGTTATACTCGATTTTTAGTGGTGCACTGGGGCAGTGAAATCTAGAATAAGACAATATGTATTATCCTTTTTGGTGGTTTCATACTAAGTAGTTGATACCACTTCAAACAGATTTAATGGATCTCATAGAAATTATGCTGTAGTAGTACATAGATGGTTCCACAAGAACTTGAACGATTTCCTGAGCAATGAAAATAAAAGAATCTAATGTCAGGGAACTGAGACCAAGTTCACTTTCGAAGATCACACCAGAGGATTCTTATAGCCAATATCCGTGTATTCATATTTAATGTTTCATGTTTAAATATTTGTGCCCTTTGCCCTCATTTTAGCATGATGATGAACGTTGTAGTCTGTTGTCTGTACTTCGTCCAAAATGACGACACGCTTCTTTGACTATTAAAATGTCAATTGCTGATCAAGCCGTTGAACGAGCTAAAAGATAAACTAATGAGATACCATCTCCTACAGAATATTTCTGAGGAAAGACAAAATGACTGATGAGAGATTTTTCTAATAAATTACGTCAAAAAGTAATCTTATTCTAGAAATCTTAGAAATCAGAAGACACGAAGCATTTGTTCGTGTGCATATACTTTTAACAAGTTCATCGAATCCCAAAGCTTCTCTTGGAATCCTACCAGACCATAACGGGCAGGGTGACAAACCAGAGAAAACCCCATGAAATTAACCCTCTGCGTAAGAGCATGTTGGATCCCAGATCATAACAGGAGACAGCTGTGGGAGTGATACTGTTGTTTTATCCGTGTATGCATAGAAGTATATTTATTATCTGATGCACGGTTTTTATCTGCTTCATAAAACACTCGGATAACTTCTACTACTGCTGCTCTATAGTAATCACCAGAAGCTTTTTAATGAAGGGTCTCATTGCAGTTCTTGTTTCTATAACAACCATATTCTCGCAGTCACGTGATGTTTACCCTACTTTTGCCGGTTCGCTCCGAAGAAATTGCAAAAAAAAAATTTGATAACCTCATCGCATAAAAGCACTATTCTTGGTGATAAAAGAGTGCAAAAGAAACCCATCAAAAAATGCATTTAATGTACACTTTAGATCAAGAAGGTAAGAGAATCTACACTTTGAAGAAGATTACCGAAGAAGGTGAAATCACCAAATCTGCCCACCCAGCTAGATTCTCTCCAGATGATAAATATTCAAGACAAAGAGTTACACTAAAGAAGAGATTCGGTTTATTACCAACTCAACAAGAGGCTATCAAATATTAGATCACAGATAATAGAAACTCTTAGACTTTGTGTGAAGATTAGATGATAGCATAATAGTTTTTATTTGTTATTAAAGATTTTAATCGAGTTCAACTGTTCCAAGAGGTTTGAGCTTCTTACGAGCCGAGTTTCCATCATTTAATGAA
This sequence comes from Taiozyma yuanshanica, assembly GCA_030569295.1. Lineage (NCBI taxonomy): Eukaryota > Fungi > Ascomycota > Saccharomycetes > Phaffomycetales > Wickerhamomycetaceae > Taiozyma > Taiozyma yuanshanica. The sequence continues at coordinate 407,139 of JAJMKP010000005.1, forward strand.
AAGGGCTGGCTAATAAACAGACGGTGTGTATAATATATTTAATTTAGGGTTATTATTGGGGTTTGAATTTGTCGTAGTTTTTTGGAAAGTAACGTAGGGGAAGAGAGTAAGAATTGATAATTCAATCTCATCACAGACGTATTTTTCTTGCATAATTTTTCAACATGAAAAATATGAGTATAATCACATCCGACCGGTCTCTACTCCACACACTAATCCCAAACAATCAATGTTTCTTACAAGAAGATTCGTACCCAGGGTCTTCAGGTTCAATAAACGACTCAACAGTCAATTGATTTCCTCTGAATCAAAACTTAAACAAATCTCAAATTCAAACAGAGACTTGATCCTATCAATATTAAAACTCACCACCACAAGAAGAGAAACCAATCAATATTTGAATAAATACTCCTCATCTTTCAATTCTCCCTATAACTCACACACTGATGATCCATTCAGAGTGATATTCATTAAAATTAGAGGGAACTTATTCGACTACGATTCAGAGAAATTGAAGAAATTTAGCAGAACTTTGGATTATTTACAAAAACTTGGTGCTAATCCTATCATACTGATAGATTCTGATTATATTTCCAAATATCAAGATATTAACAATTATAATTTCCATCAGATTGACAATTTCATGTTTAATCAATTCAATCATCTTGCATCATTGATCAAATCTAGTGAGAATGAGTTGGACTTCATCCCCATTAGATGTTCCTTATCTAATGACTCTTCATCCCAAATAAGTTTAGATAAACCTATTCTGAGTTTTTTAGAGAATGGCAACATTCCCATCTTATTCCCCTACATCTTTGACCATACTAAATCAAGAGAATTCATTGTCAATTCATCAAATTATCTAAAGCTGTTCATTGAAAATTTGCTCCAATTGAACAAAGATAAGGAAAGATTATCCGTGGAAAAGATTATCTTCATCGATTCTTTAGGTGGTATTCCATCAGTTGAACGTTCCAATAATGCACATGTCTTTATCAATTTATCTCAAGAATACAGTCAAATTGTTGCCGAATTACATATTGGACATTTAAATTTGACAGAACGTGAAATTCATTCACAGAATTTGCAAAGTATGCGTGATTTAATTACGTCAACTCCTAATGATATCACTGGTTTAATAACAACCCTGGATATTGCTGTTGAGAATCTAAATTTGAATCCTATCATTTATAACGTGCTGACTGATAGAAGTTTGGTTAGTTCCTCATTAGCTCCAGTAAAATTCCGTTCCAATGAAAAACTGATTGACCGTATCACAAAGACCACAATCATTAAAAAAGGTTTCACAATTCATGAATTCAAATCTATTGATGACTTAGACCTTTTCAAATTCAAGACGTTAATTGATGATTCCTTTAAAAGGTCAATTAATTTGGATCACTACCTATTTAGAATTAAAGACATTATTTCAAAGATCTTTATAGTGGGTGATTATGAAGGTGTTGCAGTGGTTACAAATGAGACTTCAAAACTCACGAATGAAACATACCCATACCTAGATAAATTTGCCATTTCGCGTCAAGCTCAAGGTTCATTGGGTGTTGCTGATATAATCTTTAACCTACTAAGAAAACAATATTCAAAAGATGTGCTCATTTGGAGATCCAAAAAAGTCAATCCGGTCAATGGTTGGTATTTCCAAAGATCAAGTGGGTCGCTGAATTTGGATGATAGTGAATTCAGATTATTCTGGAGTAGTGAGAAGAGATTCACAAATGACAGATTCAGATCATTCATTGATATCACTAAAACTATTGAACCTTCATGGGATAAATAACTCAATATTTTTTACATTATATATACATAAATTAAAGTCATTATAAAAATCTATGTAGTGCCATCTATACTATTGCCTATCCATTCAGATAGTTCATCATCTATGATATAACCAGCGATTGAGGAGCCTTCAAATCTGATAACCTCACCTTGATCAAGAACTTTTCTTAAGAACTTGAATTCGATTTCCTCCTCACCGTCAACTTTAAAGTCTTGTAAAACCCCCTTTGTGACTAACAGAGTCAATTTGAAATTATCATGCTTGATGGTCATTTCAAATTTTGGGGTCGCTGCATATTTCCAATCCCAAGTTTGTAAGTCCTCACTAATCTTGATAACTTCCTCAGGCAGCTCATCCTCGTTTATTTCAAAATATGGTGATTCATCGTATTGTTCATCAAAGGCCTCAACAACGGCAGCGATGAAATCATCATTCTCTAAATGCAAATTTGTAACTTTTGAAGACACACTATCCACTGCATTACATTTCACTTCTATATGTTCTTTACCTTTTTTACTCAACAACTTTCTTAAAACAGGTAAATTAGAATCCAAAAGCATTGTACCATGATGGTAAGATTTGCCCCTTGATATTTTAAATGCACTTCCTGACACTTTTAAACCTTCTTTAGCAGTAATGATATCCCCTCTTTCATTTTGTTTCAATTCTTCACAAATACCCAGTTCATTCAATTTCTTCACTATTATTGAACCGAAATAATCACGTTGGAAATCATTTCTCGTATTGATAAAACTATAGTTGACATTTCTTAAATCATGAACCACGGTACCACCACCTGATTTTCTTCTTATCAATGGGATTTGTAAATCATTTAAAATCTTTAAATTAACCTCCTTCCATGGATTTTGATTCTTACCAACAACAACACACGGTGAATTCACATAAAAAATCAACCTGTGAGCATTAAACTGGGTATCTTTATCAAACGGTGTATGCTGGAACACATAGTCTTCTAATGCCAGGTTCTTGTATGGGTTCGAGGAAGTGGATCTGATGATCATCGGTTTATTAGCCTTGATATGATCCAGTAATGATAAGGTAGCCGCAGATTTTACCTCATTGATCAATGGCTCATTCTCGACACCATAGAGCTCATTCATCTCCTTATTTATATCATCAACCTCATCAGCTATCGTGGTAGGTGATCTTTTACTAATGGGAATAGATTCACCTGTGAACATCTCTGAATAATAATTGTTCAGATCAGCATATTTATCATCACCTTTTAGGTCTTCGTCCTTGAATGGGGCGTTTGGGATAGAAGATGGCTTTGTATTTGTATTGTACGCTCTTGCAAACACAGGCCGTATTTGATTGAACTTCCTAAAAAGCATTGTCTTTGTTTTTTTTGGTGGTTGGATCAATTTTTGGTTGGGATTAAATCGTTCTTAATGATGACTTTTCGAAAAATTGACATAATTTTTTTTTCTTAAATGGCATCACCACTAACAAGAAAAGCTTGATGAAAAAGCATAGACACTAATTCCCAAAATGGATAGAAAATACCCAATAGAATCATTGTTGCTGTCCCGTTCTTATGATTCCAAAGCCAAAGTTTTAGAGCTTTTGGAACAGCGATATGCGTTGAATGATAAACCAACGCTTTCATTAAGACCAACAATGGCAACTGAAGATTCAATTGATAAATCATCACTGTTAACAAGGCTAAAGAATGCAAAAATAAAGCATCAAAAGCATAGATCAAAGGATAAGACAAAGATCGTGTTCAAAAATTTCATAAAGAAGAATAAAATATTACAAAGAATTATCAAGAATAAACTCCAAAAGTTGAAAAGGGAACAACCAGATGTTAAGCATGATGTAACAAAGTTCAAAGAATGGTCTAAAATTTCACATTATGAGGACTATTTAAAACTTAACAGACTGTGGATAGGTTATATTCAGGATTTACTTTTGATAGAGAATGGTAAATTCCCAACAAATGCACAAGTAATACTGACAAAGCTCGCAGCTGCTGAATTTAACGGTTGTTTTATTCGTGTGATCAAATCTTCTAATAAGAACGTTGTTGGAAAGCATGGGATCATCATTTGGGATTCAAAAAATTATTTCATCATCGCAGAGGCAAGAGAGGAAGATAATGTTGAATCCATTGGTGGGTTAAAACTCGTGGAGAAAAAAAACACAGTTTTCAACTTTATGGTGCCCTTATACGATATAGATTCCGTGATTGATGATAATGACGATGGATATTTAGAATTCTCAATAATTGGGTCTCGATTCCAATATAGAAGCGCAGATAGATCGGGGAGAAAGTTTAAAAGTAGAAATGTGGATGACTTGGATATATAACAGATAATAGAAGATTTATGGCATTTATAAAGATTTATGGCATTTATAAAGATTTATGGCATATATAATAGATTACATTAAGACCGCTCCGCTTGTAGAATAAATAAAAACCCCCTTTTAAGTAGCAAGGCATTAATGGTCAGTATTTGTATAACATTTCTGAACCTGGTGGAGATTATCAAGAACAAAAAAAAACACGCACAATAAACACCAAATGGACCTTCAGAGTGAGCTGAGCACTGGGTAAGACGATAGACAGAAAATCAATAATTATTTGGTGAACTTCATCTTTCTGCGTAAACCTTTCTTCAGACGTCTGTTACCTTTATCATTAAAATAAATATCATCTTGGATACCATCATCTAAATCTTGTTGTTTCAGAGGAATAGAGCCTTTAGCAAGCTCATAATCACGGGATGACGCGTTTGATTGAAGAGTCTTTGTCATTTGATAGTCACTTACGTCAGTTTCTAGCTCGTTTTGCTCCACAATACGTGGTGAGTTGGTTGAGTTGGTTAGAGTGGCAGCGGTAGCAGCGGTGGCAGCGTTGGTTGAAGTTAATGCAGCAACTTCAGCATAAGATAAGTTTCTTATATCAACATCCACAAAGTCATATGAGTTATCAGTGATATTGGAGATAGCAATGACTTCATTTTCCGGGGTCAACTTTTTTGCTGTGGTGATTGCTGTTGTAGAGTTTGTGACCATGACAGAGCGTGGTTCATCTTGAGGAACGTTCTTTCTAAAGGGGAACAAGAATTTGAGCATAATTAAGGTGTATAAAAAGAGAGAGTGAGCAATGTGTTTTTTTCAAATGGCAATTATGACACACCCCAACTGATTGACGCGTTTGTTGTCTTTGTTGTCTTTGTTTGCCTTCTGAGAAGATAAAGAAGAAAAAAGAAGGAGTTTGCTTTTAATGTTTTTTATTTAATTTATTTATGAGATCTTTGAATTGTTAAAAGTGGTTTATTGACCTTTTTGTAGTCATTTAGATAAGATCCTGGTTCGCACCACATTCAAAAAGACCAATTAACAAAAGAAAACAATTAAAATTTGACACAAAAATATTTTAGTTTCATCTAAATTTATTTTAGAGATAAAAATAGGTATTAGGATGGTTAATAACACCTTTTCAAATATACATTATAACGCCTTTCCCAGTACAAAATTCGTTTAATTTTTATAATTTTTTTGACCTTTTTTTTTCGTTGATTAAGACAAATTATAAATATACACACGTCCGATTAATATAATTTTAAACCCCCTAAAAATACATGAATGATGAGCGTGAAACATGGACATGATTAATAACATCCAAAATAACCACGCTTATATTTTGCGTGAGACCTTCTTCTTCTTCTTCTTCTTCTTCCTCTGATTTCCAATGGGTCTCTCTTGGATAATCTTGATCCCATAACCTCATACTAAAAATCTCCTCCTCCCCCAAAAAGAACTTTTTTTAAATCAAACAAAACTTAACACTTAAAAATAAAACTCTTTTCTTCCTCTATGCAATGAAAACCCAAAACTCAAATATCAGAAAAGATTTTAATAAGCTATATTCTTTTTCTTTTCAATTATGAAATTTATTTTCTTCTGAATGAAGTGCCTTCAGTTAATCTGGCTTTACCACCGGTTGGTTGAGTCAAAACAGTGGTACAAGAATCACAGGTAACAGCAGTTTGAGCATGTGAGAAAACAGTGGTGATGCTTAGACACCCAGGACATTTAACATCCATGAAATATGATCTTGGACCTTGAACTAAGGTTTTTAATTTGTGTTGTTTAGCTTCTGTAGCTGGAGATGGGTGTAATAAATCTTGGACTAAAACCTAAAAGTGATCTGTTAGTATGTTTGTTCATCTTGAGGGTTGGGGTTTAGATAGATAAATTCCAAAGACATTGATTGATCCTTCTCACAAGACTTGACATCATTCACGTCAGTTGGGGGGGAAACAAAAATTTGACAGAACCTCCCCTGCGTAACTCTTGTTTTGGGGTTACTTTAGCATCTCATCGTCTTTGGATTCTTTTGAGTTCAGTTATTAATGCTATCAAAGCCTTTTATGTCTTAAGTGTTGCCTTTTTCTTGCCACCTTGGGAAATTTCTTCAGATAAATCAATAATGTCAAACAGAATGCAATCCTACAATCCAGGAAGGCTTAAATGTATTGCCTCATTGTTGAGTCTTTTCAATGTCTTTGATATCTGATCTATCATATCACTTCGAGGACATACCATTTTGATATAATTTGTGATTGATTAATTCCAAATGTTCAATAGTAAAAGGCAAAAAAAAATTCTAGAAATTCATTCATTTTTTGAAGAGGCAAAAAAAAAAAACTTTTCGCAGGTACATTAATTTTTTGTTTTCTTTTTCTGACAGACCAGAGGGGAATATCACCCAAACTGGTAATTTTCGTGTAAATGTAAGGGTTTCTTTCTGAAAAAAAGACGGTCACTGGGTTGCAAAAATAGATATGAATTCTTTGCCCTAATCACGTGATATGTGGTATGTGCCGCTCGAGCCCTAATCTATGGGTCTGTTTTTTTTCCCAGGTATTTGAGTTCCAAATGACACAAAAAAGGTGTTCAAAAGGAACTTAAGGTGCAATTATGATAGAGATAGAGATAGAGCTAGCTAGCTAGTGGTAATGCATGTTGAGTAATGCAATGATTTATAGGGCTACAATCTCTATATTTAGTGGCTGTTGAGGAACAGTTTTGATCGCACCAGACAGCGCGTTCTTCGGGCAAGGCGACGTTATTCATGAGATCAGAAAGATATCAGAATAAAGAATCACCTGTATTTCTAATCATATAACAACTTAATTAGCCTTCTCATATCATTCATTCTCATTTACCCAAACAAAGCATATATCATCCCAGAATCTTTTTATTCTATTTCTAAGTGACCTCTCTCTCTCTTTTATTACAGCCTCGGTTGTAAGCTCAGTGAAACAAGTTAAGAAGGCAGGATCGTAAAATTCCTCATAATTACCCGAATAAGATTTGGCCCGTATTTAGATAAAAACCATAAGACACAAATATAATCTCAATCATTTCCACCATATCCATTCCTTTGAACACTCAGAGCTGCAGTCTCAATGTCCAGTGTCACTGAACTTCCAGCTGAACTGTGCACAAACTATAAACTCAAAAGCAACGAGAAGTTAATCTCCATCTCCATTCCTTCTTCGAAGAATCCCAATGGTCGTGGTTTAGTGGGGATCTTGACATATCCACCAACAAGTTTGATTCCTGAAGAGGTGCTCGTGAAAAACCCAACATCAACTGAAAGTCACTATCCTCCAACACATAAACTATCAGTCATCGTTCATGGTAAAGGTGGTCATAAGAATTATTGTTATCAGGCATTGCTAGCCCAAGAATTGGCTTCAAAACTCGGGACATACTCGTTTAGATTTGATTTTAGAGGTTGTGGTGACTCCCAGGAAAATGAGATTGAAGGAGAAGGAAGAAAAATTCTTCAGGATGTTGAAGATATTGAGATCGTACTGGATACTTTCATTAAAGGTGCTTCTTTTGAGTCAATTGGGATCAATTTAGTACCGAACTCCATAATTGGCCATTCTAGAGGTGCTGTTGCCATGTTCAGATGGGCTCTTGTCCAACAGGAGAAATCTGAAAGAAATGAACCATATCATTTTGTTCCAAATTTAATCAATGCTGCTGCAAGATATGAGGGAAATAGATTGCTATCAGAATTAGGAACTCAGACCAACCATGGAAGATTCTTAAACCAGTATAGATTGGGAACTTATCAAGACATACAGATCCCTGATGCCGAAGTCATCGATCTAGCTGGACAAAAACTAAGTGGATTGAAATATATAGATAGTGAGATCCAAGTGTTGAGTATCTATGGTTTAGCTGATCATATTGTGCCACTTGAAGACTCTTCTCAGTTTGCCAACTTGTTGGGTTCAAGACATAAGTTGGTGTTTATTCCACATGCTGATCATAATTACTACGGTGTTGAAGTAATCAATCCCTCAAATTCTGCGAAATTCAATCCTGAAAACTTACCATTAAACAAGAGGGGAAGGGTCAATTGGAATTATAAAGTTACTTCTGAAATCATAAATTGGTTGCATACTTTACATGATACACAAAGATTCAAAGATTCTACAGAGGCTATTTATTATTTTCCGAGATGGAGGGACGTTGAAGGAATTGCAAACTTGAGAGACGTTGGTGGTTGGAGAACAAAGGATGGCAAACATTACGTTAAAGCAGGGGTCATTTTCAGAAGTGCCAATCCATCTAACGTCACAGAGAGAGGTAAAGAACAATTGAAAGATCTAGGCATAACGGCATTCTTTGATTTCAGATCTTATGGTGAATTTTTCAAAAATGGAGGGTTAGAAGTTGATGGTATCACGGTTAAGAATGTTCCTGTTTTCAACACGACTGATCTTTCTCCACAAGCCATTGCCCTACGTTATAGAAATCTATTAGCTTCTTGGTATACTTATAAATTTGTCTATCGTGACATCTTATCCAATGGTACCAATGCCTTCAGAGAAGTATTTCAATTCATTAGAGATCATCCTAACGAGGCATTTGTATTCAATTGTCAAGCTGGGAAGGACCGAACCGGTGTTATGGCAATGTTGATCCTATTGTTACTCGATGTTGATCATCATACTATTGCCAAAGAATACGAATTAACCACCGTCGGTTTGATTCCAAACCATGAAGATATAAAAGAAGAATTCTACCACATGTTAGAAGGCTTTAAAGTTAAAGCTGCCGGAGATCCAAAACTGAAAGACATGGAAAATGGGCTGGGTCTTTCTGAAGAACAAATGTTCCAAAATTTGATCAGTTCAAAGTATGAAAGTATGCTAGCCGCCATTGAGCTTTTCAATAAAGAATTTGGTGGTGTTCATAAATATCTGACTGAAAGCTTAGGTCTTTCTATTAAAGATCTCGAAATTATAAGGGGCAATTTACTAGTTAAATCGAATCCTTATCCTGATCAGAACTCATTATGGAGGCATCGAAGTCAGAAGGGAAGCCAATTATGATGTTTTCTTTTGAAAATTAGAGATTAGAGAATAAGTTATGGTGTATTACTTGTTATGTTATACAAAGTCTTTAGAGTCCTGCTATAAATTATACTTACAACCTGATTAGAATCTGATGGGCAAGTCTAATAAAGATGATTCATAACTTAAGAGTCCAAACTCGCACCTCTTCATAATTATTCAATGAATCTGTAATATTATAGTGATATTAGCCATTAATATTACTTAACCGTCTTAAACTTCTATCTGATTCAACGATCTGTGCGAATTCTCCCCATCTATTAAAATCCAATTTACAACCGTACATCAATCACATAGTCGCCTTCTTCGGGTCAATATTCTTTTTAGGAGCTCATCCCTTATAGTATATTAGATCTTTCATGAACCTTAATGTTCTCTAAATCTGTCTCTCAGGTTTCTGATATTTTCAGATTCATATCCTCTTATATTTCTGGTTTGACGGGCACGATATTTCGGGCTTATATTGCCGCTAGTGTGTGTAAGTTAATTGACTACACCAAGGGATGATATGTTTTAAGGTCTCTTTTTATTCATAGGTGATCGGACCCTGAAACTGTTGAATTTCGAAGGATCTGGGTTAACACTGAGATCTATAGTTTATCAAAGATAGATACTTGTCTTGCAGTTCTGACCTTCGATAAAAGTAAAGTACTAAAAACCCTCCTGAAAAGGTGAGGTTAAATAAAGTGGTTCTCATGGGAATTTTCAATTTATCAGCTCACATTCCAAAAATTAAGCTAGGTCTTTCCCGAAATATCTTTCAAGCTTATCATGTGTACTGGATTTCTCTCGCATTTAGATATGTTTCAATGGTGGGGAGATTACGGCCCTTGAAGCCTTATCATCTACTTCCACGATATATAACGACCAATTAAAGAACCAACTACAACCATTAGAAAAAGATCAAGACTTTGTCTCTATTTAATCTATAAGTGGTGTAAGAAGTCTACCCACTTCAACTGAAGTTGAACTTGAAGGACGGAAATAGAAATGTATAATAGTGTAGGTTCTGATTAACCACCGTATAGGTTAGCGAAAACCTCACGAATTTGGTCATTGGAGTAACCAGAGTATAAAGCCAATTGTAATAAGATTCTGGATTTTTGCGGGTTCAAGTAACCACTGGAGATGTAGCTTGAACCAGGATCAATTGGAACAGTACCATCGACAGTTCTGTGAGATCTAATAATTGGAACACCATACTTTGCCATCAATTCCTCATTCAAGGCATCACCAGTATTAGTCCAAGAGCCAGCACCTGAACCTGCTAAGATAATACCCTCTGCTTTCAAGTCTTCAATGGCATATCTGACAATATCTGGATCCAAACCTTGGTAAGAGTATAAGATTTCAACTTTTGGAATTTGAGAAGGATCAGTCACGTTTGAAATATCAAATTGAACAAATCCATCTGGGCTCACTGGGGAGTAATAATATTCAATATCATTGTTAACAAAGGCACCTAAGAACCCCATTTCTTGAGCTGCAAAAGTGTTCAAGGTATTAGCGTTGATTTTGGTACTGTAAAAACCAGAAGCAATACGATCATTCATGGCAATTAAAGTACCTCTACCCCTTGATTTGTCCGAAGCAGCGACTGAAACAGCCTGGTATAAATTCATTGGGCCATCAGCAGAAGTAGCTGTAGAAGGCCTCATGGCACCAGCAAGGACAATAGGCTTTTGAGTTTTGACGGTCAAGTCTAAAAAGAAGGCAGTTTCTTCTAAGGTATCAGTACCATGTGTCACAACGGCACCATCGAGATCACCAGCTAATGAATCTGAGATGTTGTGGTATAATGGGATCAAATGGGTATAGTTTAAACTATTGGAACCAACATTGGAGATCTGTATATAATCCAAGTTGGCAACATTTTGTAAATCTGGAACAGCATCAATCAAATCTTGAGCAGTTAAACCAATGTTGTAATTGGCAGTTTGTGAAGAAGTAGTACCCTTTGATGCAATTGTACCACCAGTGGCAAAGATCTTAACATTTGGTAGAGAAGAGTTTGTAGAAGTGTCTCTAATTTCCAGAATTGGAGCGGCTGAGGTTAAAGAAAGTAGAATTGATACTAAAACAGGGAATGAGAAACGCATCTTGTAATGATGGATTGTTAGTTAGTGGTGTGGTGAACTAAATTGAAGGTATATGGGGAAATAAAGACATTCTTATATACTCATCTCTCATCTTCCTTATCGCTTGCAAAACTATCTCGAGCTCGAGAAGTCTTAGTTGTCGAGGTTCACTCAGCTGCATGCACTTAATTTAACCTCAGTTAGGAAATCTCGTCGGGTGTACATTCCTCGTTTTTTTTCTCCACCAATAGTTGATCGCCAATCGACAATCGAAGATACCAAAAATTCCATCAGTTGAGGGTTCTGATCACTAAAAGCCACCCATGGTTAATTTCCTTATCGCACAAAACTGACACACAGAATTCAAGATTAAGGGTTCAATTTTCCGAAACCCTTGATCGGGGTCAAGGTCGAACGAGATTTTATGCAACGATAATGATGATATTCTGAAGACTTTGAGACGAACTTGGGAACTATGAATGGTTACAAGTTGAAATGTGACGTAAAATGTATCCAGAAGTGACTATACTATTGATCTAAAGTTCAGAAATAATTCACTACCTTATCTTGATGAGCTGTTGATGAAATGGATAGCAGCACCGCTGATCAAGTGCTCTCTATACGATACTACTTACGAAAGGCTTAGCCTCGTATGTTCGGGGAATTCGCTTCCGATTCAGTATAGGCGCTCTCAATCTTAGCTCTTATAGAAGTTATTCTAATTAATGAGAGTTTATCGCTCTTTGGTAATCATACAACTTTTTGAAAGCACGAAATCAATGAGGAATCCAGTAAACAAAAAAAATTAGGGGACAAGACGATCACTAATGCCTGATTTATTTATTCGTTATATAATTTTATCGAGTATATTTGCATAATATCGATATAAAATATTAGTGTAGACAACGACATCGATCATTTATATACTGTAATTAAAATTAAGTTGTTACAACTTACATTTAGGCTCTTTAGTTCGTTTCATGTATTCAGAAAATTTTAAGTCAAAATGCCGATCAAAAATTAAAATTCCGTCTGTAAAAAGAGAAACAAAGAGAAAGAATCTTCAGAATCAGGAAGACAATTTGCTTAGCAAAAGAAAAGAAAATCCGATATAGTGTAACGGCTAGCACGGTTCGCTTTCACCGAGCAGACCGGGGTTCGACTCCCCGTATCGGAAAGTTTAATTTTTCTACTGTTTCCCCTTTTTTTTATTCGTAGTACTGCTAGATACTAATGAGTCAAATTGTGTGCTTTTGAGATATTAGAATAAGACAATCTTATATATTATGTTATTCTTCTAATAATTTATCCGAAATATTTGGAATAGATTTGCAGAATTTTAAGCCAGTTTTCATACAGCCGCACCGTTAATAATCTGTGAGATCGATTATATTTAGCTGTTTCTAGCTCTAAAGTAGATTATTCTCGACATCAATTAAAGTAATTATAAATTTCCATCAATTAGTATTGTATTAAGTTTTATTCCTGCCCCTCAAAATAAATTTGAGAGTATCTCGCATGGCTTCCTCTGTCTGTAGTTCCATTCAATATAGGATCACTTTCCTGCAATCGTAAACAGCTTATCAATCTGGAACAATTTTCCGTCCCCCAAGACAATAGCGGAATGCGGAGTGACTATAGTGCGGATGCGGAATTACTACAACCAGGCAACCAGAGACCAAGGAACCACGATCCTGAATTCCGAGTTATATGCTGATTAAAAGTTTTCATTATCAAGTGCTAAGGCTAAACAGCCATGTAAGCTATAGATACCGATAAGTAATATCTCAAAGTAATTCTCAAAAAGCGAGAAAATGAATTGTCCCCGTTTTTTTTCTCCTAGATTGAGCCCTTGTGATCCCAGAGCCGCTTCTACAATAGTGCTTTTGACTCTTCAATCTTCAGCACATCTACATGTGACCCCAGATAAATAAGGCGTATCTCGGATCTATATTTCTAATAACTGACATCAAAGCTTACCAGTTCTCCCGGAGATCTGTAATTGACGGCATCAATTTCGAACCCATCTGTAGAGCCAAACCCAAAGGTTCCATTCAACGTCTTTTCATCATCATTAGCGCGATGTAGTTCTTCTTCAAGTACATTTTCGAAATAGATTTGACCATCAAGGGGCTTGAAGAGTTGTTGGTTTCTCGGATCGCTGATAAACAGTTTCAAAGTTGAACCATCAGCAACAGTTTCCAAACCTTTAAGTACCAAAGAATCGGATCTAGGACCCCATTCACCACCTCCTGCAACGACTTCATATATGTTTTTATTCCCACCCTTGTCAGAAATTTCTGCAAATGCTTGAATTTGTACATTTTGTAATTCTGGATGATCCTTTAATCCGTTGATAAGATATGAAGCAGCACCCTTATTGTTTATCTCTCTGATTAAATTTCCACCGTGTTTATTGACTCTCAAGATGCCCGTGTTTAATGGGATCAAGTTTGATTTATGCGAGAACTTGGTGACAGAGAAAGGGAGTTTCAGTGATAAATTTTGTAAATTGGAACCTGAAACTTCGTGATCAGCATGAACCATCATATGGAATGGTTTCTCATTATAAAACAGTGTTGTATTAGATGGGGTTAACTTCGCATTGATTCCATTGCGAAATTGTAGCATCAGGTTGGCATTCCTTATTATCCAGTTTTTGGAATTTTGAGTACCATGGTCAATGGAATAATCTAGAACTTCAATTGGATCATTTGTCCATAGTTCACTCACTGAATTACCGAAATTCGAATCTAATGAAACATTGATGACTTTTAATGTTGGAAATTGATGTCTGAGTTCCTTGATTTGAGATGAAATATTGACAATGTTTTGTGGGGTTGATATGACAAACAATGAGCTTGGGTTCAGTGCGACCTTGTCAACTGATTTCAGCAAGTCATAACCTGAACCTGGATTGATGGTTGTTCGTCTGAATACATTGCACAATAAGTTTGTTACTCTCATTACCTCCCGTATATCTTGATTAGTTAACAATTCATTGTAAGTCGAGCAAGTTTTGGGGAGATGGCAAGCCCACACTATTTTTGGCAGATCTAGTGTTCACTATGATATTAACCAAATTCCAACACACTTCTGTAAAAACCTGATATTCATATTCATCGAGTGCTCATATTGCTGAGATACTTGGGGAATGACTTGTCATCTGTTGTGATACTTTGAATCTTCCGAATTAGCGGCAAAATGAGGATTTGGATTGTTTTACTGACATTTGTTTGGAGCCATTGATTTTGTTTCTCTGGAAACGAATGTCAAAATCCATGGATAAATTACAGAGAGACTTCAGTATTCGAGGACAAAACGAGAGTTCTACAAAACATATTAATAAATAAAAGCTCTTTCGCTATTCCTTTAGTCAAATTGAAAGAATCTATTTAGAACCTTCAGCATAGTAGTGCAAATAGGAAGACAAGGTTTTGACACCTTCAATGTAATTGGAAACATCGATCTTTTCGTTAGTTGAATGAGCACCATCATCCCCTCTACCCAATGGTAATAATAAGACTGAAGTTTTCAATTCTTGTTCAAAAGTCAAAGCGACAGGAATAGAGCCACCTTCTCTAGTCAAATCTGGCTCAACGCCCCAGACAGCCTTGGTAGCTTTTCTAGCGGCGGTGAAGTTTTCATTAAATGGATCACTCAACCAATAGTCACCATCATGGGTTAATTCGACTTCCACTGTGTTTGGGGAGCCTAAAGCTTTGAATTCAGCTTCGACATGTTCTTTAACCAACTGGTTTAGTTTTTCAGATGAAATATCTGGAACAGTTCTAATTGAGAATTTACCTTTAACTTTAGCAGGGATGACGGTCTTTGCACCAGGTTCTGAAAAGGCACCTTCAATACCATGGATTGATAAAGATGGGTATCTCCATCTGTGTTGCAAGATTGATTTCTTGTCGTCGTATAAAGCGGTATTAGAACCAGTGGCTTGGTTTAAAACATCAACGTCAAATTCAATATCATCATATAATTTATCTTCTTTTTCCGTCAATGGAGCAACTTGTTCATCAATACCTTTGATTAAAATCTTACCCTTTGGATCAACCAATCCAGCTAATAATTTGACCAAATCATTTAATGGCTCAGCTACAATCCCACCAAATAAACCAGAATGTAAATCAGCGGAAGGACCTTTGACAGTGATTTGATAATAATTGGTCCCTCTTAAACCATAGGTTAAGACAGGTTTGGTGGTACCTAACCAATAGTTATCAGAGATGGCAACGGCATCAACACCTTTGAAATATTGGTTAGCTTCCGCAGCGATTAAGCCATCGAGACCTATAGAACCAGATTCTTCCATACCTTCGAAACAGGTAATCAAATTGACAGGTAATTCTAAACCTAGTTCCTTGTGGGCTTGGATAGCGTTTAGCCAACCGACAACAGGACCCTTATCATCAGAGGCACCTCTAGCGTATAGTATATCACCTTTTTGAACTAATTTGAAAGGGTCGGTGTTCCAACCGTCTTCAACGGCAGCTGGCTGAACATCGTAATGACCATAAACTAGAACGGTTTTCTTGTTTGGATCATTCCCGAATCTAGAAAGAACAATTGGTGGTAATTGTAGATTTGGATCAGCCACTGGTGGAGGTTGAGTACCTAATTCTTTCAAGACCACATCTTGAGCACCTAATTTCTCCAATTCAGCTTTCAAGTAATGAGCAGTCTTGACCACTTGAGGTCTTAAGGACTCATCACCTGAGACAGATGGGATCTCAATGATCTCTTTAAGACGGTTGATGAATTGAGGTTTTAATTCATCAATTCTGTGCGCGTTGTTAGTTTTCCTGAGACAATCAATGTGTGGCATTCCTTTAATTCTTATCACTAAACAATTGAATTGAATTAATGAAGGGAGGACTCACTTTTTGAATAATGGTGTAAAATCTGAGGTTGACATTGTGTGATTGTATCTCTGTTGAGTGAAGACTTTTGAAGCTAAATTCAATAATCCCAGGGGAGTTCTCATTTAAAAGATTAAATGTTTTGATTTCCACAATTTTCGATTGGTGAAATTTTCCTTTTTTTTTGGTTATCTTTTTGGCCTTGAGAACTGTAATAGTGCCGTGTTACCTACTAAGTACCAAGTACTAAGTACCAATTAGTAAGAACGAACTACAACTTCTACAGTCTATAAGAAGCAACCTATGTTCTCGCTATTCTTCAAAGCTATTTAACAATTATTTAATCTTTTGGACCAATCATTTTCTCTGGTCTAACCCATTGGTCAAATTCTTCGGAAGAAAGAACACCTAATTCTAAAGCAGATTCTTTCAAAGTTAAACCTTTTTTGTGAGCATTTTTAGCAACTTTAGAAGCAGCATCGTAACCAATCTTTGGGTTTAGAGCAGTGACTAACATTAAAGATTCATGTAAAGTCTTTTCAATTTTATCCTTGTTAGCAACGATACCTTCAACACAGTGAATTCTAAAGGAGTTGGCACCATCTGCTAATAATCTAATGGATGATAGTAAGTTTGAAATCAATACTGGTTTGAAAACGTTCAATTCAAATTGACCAGAGGCACCAGCAAAAGTGATAGCTGAATGGTTACCAAAGACTTGGGTAGCAACCATGGTTAAAGCTTCATTTTGAGTTGGATTAACCTTACCTGGCATAATTGATGAACCTGGTTCGTTTTCTGGTAAGGCCAACTCACCGTAACCACATCTTGGACCAGAACCCAAGTATCTAATATCATTAGCAATCTTGTATAATGAAACAGCTAAAGTGTTTAAAGCACCGGAGGCTTCAACAATAGCGTCATGAGCAGCTAATGCTTCGAATTTGTTTGGAGCAGTTTGGAAATCAATCCCAGTTTCCTTGGCAACTTGAGCAGCAACGGCTTCAGCAAAACCCTTTCTGGTGTTTAAACCAGTACCAACAGCAGTACCACCTTGAGCTAAGAACTTCAAGTTTTTTAAAGAAGATTCAACACGACCAATACCATTAGAAACTTGTTGAACATAACCTGAGAATTCTTGACCTAAAGTTAATGGAGTAGCATCTTGTAAATGAGTTCTACCAATCTTGATGATATCTTTAAATTCTTCGGATTTTGATTGTAGAGCATCCCTTAAAGCCACTAATTCAGGTAATAAGTGACCAGTGATTTCTGTGACAGCAGCAATGTGCATGACAGTTGGGAAAGTATCATTTGAAGACTGTGATTGATTAACGTGATCATTTGGATGGACTGGCTTTTTAGAACCTAATTCACCACCTAAGATTTCAATAGCTCTGTTTGAGATGACTTCATTAGCATTCATATTAGATTGAGTACCAGACCCAGTTTGGAAGACGACTAATGGGAAGTGATCTTTTAATTTACCAGCAGCAACTTCATCAGCAGCTTGTTGAATAGCATTTGATAATTTTGGATCTAAAGTACCCAAGTTTTCATTAACAATAGCAGTAGATTTCTTTAAGATACCAAAAGCTTTAACAACTGGTTCAGGGATTTTTTCTCTTTCACCACCAATTTTGAAGTTCTGTAATGATCTTTGAGTTTGAGCACCCCAATATTTATCAGCAGGGACTTTTAATTCACCAAAGGCATCAGATTCAATACGAAATTTGTTCAATAAAGTAGAAGTTGATGATAGATTAGCAGACATTGTTTTCTTAATTAATTTAGAACTTAATTGAGGTCTAAAACGAGCTGATAACATAGTGAAGGATTCAATTAAATTTTTTTTTAACTGAGAAAAACCTGCAAATTCTAATGTTAGTATAAAATTGGGACACAATGAATTTTAATATAACAGTTTAATTAGTGCGTTAAGAAATGGAAAGACTCGGGATTATCACGGGAAATTCCATTGGAAAACCGTTGATCAAGGTTGGTTAAGATTGGAGCTCTTGATCTAAATTGATGGAGTATTTTAGCATGTTCTTTTTGGCACCTTGAATTTGAACTTACAATCTGTTTTTGCTTGTTGAATATGGGAAGCACAATGATAATTTAAAAAGATCAGATTTTATGAATTATTCAATTAGTGATTGAAACCTGGAGTAAAGGTGTTCTTGCGGTTGGGATCCGATTCGGGATTGAACCTAAGCGGTTAGAAGCCCATGGTCGACAGTGGACCAGAAAAGGAAGTGCACCGGGTAACACAAAGAAATTTATTTATTCATTTACTTTGCCGCGAAATTTATCGCGAAAATATGTCGTCGCGAACTTGTATTATGAAACGCGTCTGCTTTCGACGTTCGCGAATTCTTCACGAATCACACTGGAATCTTTATTAGTGGAAAAAAAAAAACACACAGACAATACAAGAGTTAATACGTGTCAATCTCAAGAAATAGTGTGTAAAATTCCAACTCAGTCACCCCCTCTCCTTACTTCCACCTCCAACCTTATTGCTTTGCTACCATTATAAATGTCGAGTTCAGGTGTCGAAGGCCACGATGGGTCGATTGCTTCTCGCCTTCGTGATAGAAGACAATCCCCAGCTATCATTGACCAGTCATATGAAAAGACAGATCACTTGGATGAAGTTATTGATCCAAAGAAGGAAAAAGCACAAGAAATTGAAGAATTGAAATCTTCTTTGGCCAATGCAGAGGCAATTGTTGCGCCAATTATCTTTACAATCTTGGGGTTCATCACTAGATGTTATAAAATTGGGGCTAATAATAACGTCGTCTGGGATGAAGCACATTTTGGTAAATTTGGTTCCTACTATCTACGTCACGAATTTTACCATGATGTTCATCCTCCTTTAGGTAAAATGCTTGTTGGTCTTTCTGGTTATTTGGCTGGTTACAATGGGTCTTGGGATTTCCCTTCTGGTGAACAATATCCTGACTACATTGATTTTGTCAAAATGAGAATTTTTAACGCTTCTTTTAGTGCTTTATGTGTCCCATTAGCTTACTTCACTGCTAAAGCTATTGGATTCTCCATCCCAACCGTTTGGTTATTTACCTTGATGATTATTTTCGAAAACTCTTATGTTACTTTAGGTAAATTCATTTTATTGGATTCAATGTTATTATTCTTCACCGTTGCAACCGTGTTCGCATTTGTTAGATTTCATAATGTTAGAAACAAGCCATTTTCCAGAAAATGGTGGAAATGGTTATTATTAACCGGTGTTGGTATTGGTTGTTCCTGTTCCGTTAAAATGGTTGGTTTGTTTGTCACAACTTTAGTTGGTATTTATACCGTTGTTGATTTATGGAGCAAACTAGGTGATAGATCAGTTTCACCTGCGAAATTTGTTGCACATTTCGGTGCTAGAGCATTTGCATTAATCTTTGTTCCATTTGCTGTCTTCTTATTATCCTTTAAGATCCATTTTGAATTATTGAGTGGTTCTGGTCCTGGTGATGCCAACATGTCATCACTATTCCAAGCAAATTTACAAGGCTCTTCAGTCGGTGGTGGTCCAAGAGATATTGCCTTAGTCAATTCTATTGTTACTATCAAAAACCAAGGATTAGGTGGTGGTTTATTGCATTCTCATGTGCAAACTTATCCAGAAGGCTCTGAACAACAACAAGTTACCACTTATTCTCACAATGATGCCAATAATGAATGGTACTTCCAAAGAGAAAGAAGCAGAGAGCCATACAACTCAACTTTAGATGTCACTGAATATGTCGTTGATGGCATGCCAGTGAGACTTATTCACAAGTTGACTGGTAGAAACTTACATTCTCATGAAGTTAAAGCTCCGGTGTCGAGACAAGAACAAGAAGTTTCATGTTATGGTAATTTAACCACTGGTGATATTAAAGATGACTGGATTGTGGAAATCCCACATCAATATGGCAATGAAAATAAATTGAAATTACATCCTTTAACTTCATCTTTCAGATTAAAACATAGAATCATGGGTTGTTACTTGGCCCAAACGGGTAACTTCTTGCCACAATGGGGGTTTAGACAAGGTGAAGTTGCCTGTGTCAATAATCCATTCAACAGAGACAAACGTACTTGGTGGAACGTTGAACAACATATCAATCCAGAATTACCTGAACCTGCCGCTGATTTCAAATTACCGAAGACTAATTTTTTCAAAGATTTTGTCCAATTGAATTTAGCCATGATGGCGACAAATAATGCATTAGTTCCAGATACTGATAAACAAGATGATTTGGCCTCATCAGCTTGGCAATGGCCAACTTTGAATGTTGGTATTAGATTATGTGGTTGGGGTGATGAAAATCCGAAATATTTCCTGATGGGATCCCCTGCTACAACATGGATTTCATCTCTTGGTGTTATTATCTTTGCATTATTAGTCTTATACTATTTAATTAGATGGCAAAGACAATATAAGGACTTTGCCGGTGATGACGAGAAATTGAATTTGTTTTTAATGGGTGGTATTTATCCAATGTTTGGATGGGGTTTACATTTTTGTCCATTTTTAATCATGGCAAGAGTCACTTATGTTCATCATTATTTGCCCGCCTTGTATTTTGCCCTGATTGTTACTTGTTTCCTATTGGAACATTTCACTAGACCATTAAGAAGAGTTAAAACAACTAAAAACATTTTCATCTTGACTGTCATTTATAGTGGCCTTTACGCTTTGGTTATTGGTACTTTCTGGCATTTTAGACATATCTCATTTGGGTTGGAAGGACCTTCTAGGGATTACGCTTATTTGGATTGGTTGAGTACTTGGAGGATTGCCTAATAATTTTGATGTGTTGAATTGTGAAAGCAAGCCTTTAAAGTGAACAAATAAAAAAAAAAAAGCAGCAGGACATAATTTTGAAAATTCAGATGATAGTATTTTACTTCTTCGTATTGACTACACTCGCTCAAATTAAGGAACAATCTATTGCCTGTAATCTATTTCTATTCAAGCCAGCGTAAAATCGTCCATCTCTAAAGCACCATGCAGACTTTGGAAATGACCTGACGGTCTTGGGGTAACCATTGGTGTGTTACCAATACCATATATCACACCAGGTGTCAAAGTACCTGAACCGCCATTGCTCAGTTGTGTATGTGTATGAGCGGGCGCCATATTTAATGGATACAATGGAGGATTAGTGCCTTCAGCTTCAGCCTCTGCTGAGTTCAATACAACCCTGTCATATGTTGGTGGTGATAGCGCACTGACATCATCATACATTGGAGGGACTTCGTCATCCCATGCAATACCTAACCCAGATCTCTCTGTAATTATCAATTTAAATTGCATTCTTAGGACACGAGCTGAACCAGTCGGAACACCAATGACACTAGCGGAAGGTTGTTTTCTCTTTGGATCTGAAGTTGGTTCTGTTTGTGTTGGTTTAATATTGGCAAACATCGGGGATAATTCAGCCAGCCTATTGTCAGGTGTATTACTTGAATCTTTTTTCAGAGAGTCTGAATGAGAAACAGATGTACTTAGGGAGTTTGAAGAAGTACTCTGTAAGATCTCTTCTGCAATTACAACTTCGACGATTAAGACATGTGATGCTGTAATCCCCAAAACTGGATCATCAATATCAGCACTGACTGTTGGATGGGTTATTGGATCTTCAACTGGACTTTCAGATGAAGCATGAGTATGATGAGGACCAGATGCACTGTTTAGATTGAAACATGACAAATCGGCAACTAATTCAATCTTACCTTTACCTGAGAAGTCAGACTTCCAACCGTTTCTAAGATCACCACTAGCAACCGTACGTGTCTCCTCACAATATAAAGCATACTCTTTCTCCTGCTTCTTTCTTTGCTCTATTGCTGCACGTTCTAGCTGTTGTCGTAGCTCTTCATTAGCATGATCACTTGGATGTAAGTTTTGTGTGTTCAGACTAGAGACGTCATCACTGATGTGGTCTTCGTTATTCGGATCAATTACAGGAGTATCTGTTCTTGACTGTGATGGGGAGAGATCATCCAATGGATTTGTTGGAGTGTTTGAAACGATAACATTAGAAGTTGGCCCCGATTGTTGATTTCTTTTGACTGCTGGAGGTTTATGATGTTGTTGCTGTTTACGAACATGCTCTTCACACGTTTTTAATTTCATCTTATGGTTTGAACAGGCCTGACTCTTCACTTTAATATGTTCTTCAATCCTCCACCCGACTCTTCTCATTCTCCATCTTTTATCAGCTGACGCGACACCGTCTAATTTCAACTCTAGGGCAAATGAAGACTTTGGATACACAACATTTGGTAGAACAGCTGAAGCAGTAACATCAGTGGGAGGGAAGACTCTTAAAGAGTTACGATCCGGACCTCTTAAGATAGATCTTGAGATATTCAAAGGTAGGACCACTTTAACTAATGTCTGGTGATTGTGATGGTTATTATAAGATGCAATAGCAACTAATTCATACTTGATGCTTGTAAGTGAGCTGGACCCTAATGATGTAGTTGCTGGCAAGTTGCCTGGCAACAAGTGAGAAAAAGGATAAGAATGTTTTCCCACAGGCAAGTTATAAGCTGAAGACATGATATCCCATCTAGCTAACTCGTTAATTTGATTCTTACAGTTCGAGCAGTTTGCTAGTGTACTTGATGGTGGTAGGAAGGGTTTAGCATAATGAACCTTTTGGGTTAGTGAGAGTTGAATGGAGTTCAATAAAACATGGTCTTTCATAGCCAACATTCCCTTGAGATTTGAGCTTGAATTATTTTTAGAAGCAATGGGAGAAGCAGTGTTCGAGTTTGAGGGACTTAGATTCAAGTTTGACAAAGTGCTCTGTAACTGCTGTAACGCATTATTAGAAGAGGTGGATCTTTTAACCAAGGGCCTTCCTATTTTATCAGAACTGCTACTGTTTGATTGGTTGATGAATGCATCCCTTTTGATATCAATTTCCAACTGACCAGAAAGTAAGGAACCTGAGCTTTCAGCTGGTGGACCATATAGAATAACAGGAGGACTCTCTAATTGAATGGATAGTTCAAATGGATGATGGCCTGTGTTAGCGATGTTGTTAACTGATGGGGTAGGGGAAGGGCCATGATTATGCTGGTTATAGTGAGGACCAGAATTGACAGTGTGAAGTGAGCTCCCAGATAATGTCGCTGACAATTTCGGAAAGAGTGGCATCTTAAAAGGCAATCACTTAGGATCACAGAAAGATCAGACCTTGCCTAAAAGCTCAACAGACTCTTTAGTAAAATGGATGAATCTCTTCTGACACAAAAAGGATGAGTAGAAAACAAGTGTTTGAACCTGGCAAGGACAACAGCTTAGTGAAAATATTCTATGATAGGTAGTTGTGATGAATGTGGAGAAGGAAATAGATAATAATAACAAACACTGCCTAATTTTGGATCTGATCCTTTTGGCGGAACTCTCATACTTTTTTTAACTAATTGTGAATGTTTTTTTTTTCATTCCAATAGCTGATAAACCAAGAAAGGAAAGTCAATCAGTTGAAAGAGGGTAATACTCTTAAATATGTAAGATTCCCGGAAACGGCAGCAGCAGCGATAAGTGGTATGAGAAGTGAGTTGATAATTTGATTGGGCTGTAAAGACAGGGATTATTGGTGATCGTTGGGTACTATTAGGGGGACCACACAGACATATCGATTGTAGAGGTACTGTGATAAGGAATCGAAGGAGAAAGACTCCTTTTTCTGGATGGTCCAGACTTATTTTATTAGCTTCATATTACTACAAAGTGCAGCCCATGGCGACAATAAGATACATAACTGATTAGTGTGTGTAGAATTCAGTCAGATAATAGGAATTTATAAAAATGGTTTTCCATGAGAGCCTGTCTTTATCATTAGTCGGATTTTTTTCTTCAAGTGCTATTACCATTGTGCTTCGAACTATATCATGGATGCTGGCCTTTAATTCCCTTTAATGGATCTAACATACACAACTATTGCATTATCATTTGACGAACGACAGCCACCTCTAACCCTGTATTCCCTTCGATTATGACTACTAGCAGATGGAACACCCGGTACCATGTATCCAGCTGATGAGCTTCAAATGGCTCTCCCATCCATAACTGCTTCCGTTTCTTCTTGAACGTTCTTCTTTGTTCTGGCACGAATCCATACCTACTGGCTTGAGTGTACCTCTTTGACTAGAATCTCCCATTTCACTGAATTTTTCAACCATTGACTTACCCCAAATGCACACATAGCAACCCTAATACCTAAGTCCTTAATTGGGCTTCGCCTAAAACAGTTTCGTCATCCATCAGTTCTAACTTGTATCACGGATTCGGCGATGCCTTTCTTTAGAAATTGACGAATGGTACCATTATATAAACGTAATGCAAGATGTCCTATCAGTGAGAAAGAGCTTCTCTCTTGCTTTGTAATCAGTAACTTCACCTCATACGTTCAGCAACAGCATCCTTTGTGTCACTCAATATTCGTGTAGTAGCTTCTTTAGCCAATTACGGATTATTGGGGAATTATCCCATGATTCACTGATCAATCCCTCAATGTAAGCTCCAAGGACATCGGAGTAGACTTTTCATATTATTCTTTATTGCGGAAGCATCGATGTTCAATCTCAAGTTCTTGCCAAACTCATACTAGAAAGACCACTCCTGTAACTTTCATCAGTCTTTTAACTGTGTTAGCTCACGCTCGTTCAGCATTAAGAATTGCATTAGAGACAAAATAAGGCAATGATACTGTTCAGCACAGAATCACCAATCAAGTGTAATCATTCAATATATGGCTACGGCTTTGGGTATCTAAGTTAGTTTGCTTGTTGGCTAATGACTGATGTTTCAATACCTTATCACGAACACAAACGGCTTTGATTGGTGGAAGCTCTGGAGGCGCAGACAATTGCAATAATCTTGGGTCTAACACTATTTTATCAATTCATTTCAAGCATAACCTGAACGAGGAATGATGCTCGTTTGTTTGAATACCCTGTACAACGAGTTTGTTGCTTTCATTGCTTTGTGCTTATCTAGATCAGTAGTATTGGCATCATCATCATTTATGGTCAGGTGACCATGATGAAGAACCGTCCGAGTCTCTGAGAACTTCCGACTTTTTCCTTGAAAAATTCCTCAAATTAACGTCGTGAAAGGCAACGAAAACAGCGATAAAACTGAATTGGAGTCAACAAGAAACACATTAAAAATCCCTGTTTGAAACTATTTATTTGATATCATCGAAGGTACTTCCCATTGAATTTGTGTTCCACTTTCCATACATCAGTTGTTCGTTTTATCTTCAGTGTCACTTCAAAACGCTGCTTTGACTTGAGCTCCATTTTATCAACTTTTTGAACACTTGTAAATTAGACAGATTGATGAACATACAGAACTTCCAGCAACAGGGTCTAGGGCCCGCACAGCAGCTGCTTCAACACCAACAGCAACAGAAACAGCAGCAGCAGCCATCGCAACAGCGTAATCAGGCCCAATTATCATTTAACGATTTGTTCCAGTCTAACACCACCACCAACAGCAACAACAATAATAGTAATCATGGCCTTGCCGGTTCCAATACTGGATCTAATCTTCAATCTAACAATGAAAGTATTAATACTGCTCAATTGTTAGCACAAACTCTCTATCAAGGTCAATTCAGATCGCAGACCCCACAACAGAGACAACCACAATTACAGCCCCAACCTCAGTCACAGCAATCCCAACCACAGTTACAACCCCAATTGCAACTTCATCAGAGCCAAAATGCTCAACAAGGTGGTCTACTAGGTCAGATGCAGCAACAGCAGCAACTAAAGCAATCCAATCTTCGCTCAATTCCACTAGATCCACAGACTACCTCGTCTGATCATTGGCAGGATCAACAGCAGCTGGCAGAGTTGTCCAGAAAGTCCAACGTTGCCCATTTTTATGCCAGAAATGCTGCTATTACTTCCAGAAAGAACAAACAATTCATGGATAATTCCAGCAAGAGCCCAACATTAGTTGAAATGACCAAACATCTATTAGAATCTGACAACCATTCACAATCCTTAGATAATTCCAACACACAGAGTAATTCTGCTTTGATGTTCAACAAGAAGACCTCTCATGATAACGACGACGACGATGAAATTGATGACTATACTATTCCAAGAATCAAATCGAAAAAGTATCCTGACCAGTTGTGGGGTGCTTTAGATCTAAGCGGTCAAAGTATACCAAATTTATCTCCAAACTTGTTCAAATATGATTTCTTGACCAAGCTTTACTTGAACGGGAATAATTTATCTCATATCTCTAAGTCTATCAAGAACTTGAAGCATTTGATAGTGTTGGATCTATCTCACAATTCATTAACTTCTGTGCCGCTGGAATTGGGGCTATTATCAAGCTTGAAGTATTTGTACTTATTTGATAATAACTTGACCACCTTACCGTTTGAGTTTGGTAACCTGGTTGAATTGAACTTTTTAGGTATTGAGGGTAATCCAAACTTTAACCAAGAATATGCCAAATTGATTGCTACAAAAGGAACAAGATCATTGATCATCCATCTAAGAGACAATGCCCCGAAGACATCAGAACCTCCGAAGAGACAGTGGATTGTTTTGAAAGACGAAGAATTAGCGACAGAAGAAGAAGTTGCCAATGAAACAGTGGATGACGCAGACTCATTCACAGTTCTAAGTTCAAATATTTTATGCCATCATTATGCTACTTCAAAGCTGTACAGTTATACTCCATCCTGGGCTTTGAATTGGGAATACAGAAAAGAATTAATAAGAAATCAAATTAATGAATTCAATGCTGATATTATCTGTTTACAAGAAGTTGAAACTCAATCGTTTGAAGATTTCTGGTTACCATACATGGCTCAAAAGGGTTATCGGGCTATTTTCCACGCTAAGTATAGAGCTAGAAGAATGAATGAAAAAGAAGCAAAGAAAGTTGATGGGTGTGCTACATTCTACAGGCACAGCAAATTCTCACTATTAGAAAAGAAAGCATTAGAATATACCCAAATCGTGTTGAATTCACACAAATATAAAAAATCTGATGATGTGTTCAATAGACTACAAGCCCGTGACAATATTGGGTTGATCACTATCTTGACTCACATTGAAACTGGCGAAAATATCCTTGTTGCCAATACTCATTTACATTGGGATCCTGCATTCAATGATGTGAAGACTGTCCAGGTTGGTGTCTTATTAGAAGAAATTGAAACAATCACAAAAAAATTGTTGAAGACCAACGACGATGCTAGCATGAAGAATCTACCAATACTGATTTGTGGTGATTTCAACTCACAGCTGCATTCTGCTGTTTACAAATTATTATCTAATGGGTTCGTAAAAGAACATGAAGATATGGAAGGTAGAGATTATGGTAAGTTCACTGAGGTTGGATTCAAACACAATTTAACCTTGAAAAGTGCATATGACAATATTGGGGAGTTACCATTTACCAATTTCACACCTAGTTTTGTTGATGTATTGGACTACATCTGGTATTCACCATCAAGTCTATCAGTTCAAGGTTTATTGGGCAAAATTGATGAGGAATACTTGGGCCATTACATTGGTTTCCCAAATGCTCATTTTCCATCTGATCATATTCCATTATTGGCCAAATTCCAGCTAAAACATAATAAGAGAGAATCTCAAAGAGTTAATGCTAAGGCTGATTTTAGGCCATCTAGAAAGACCTAATGAGACAGGTGGTTGATTTGGCTCTTTTAATATTGTATATTACTTAAGTAGAATTATATATCATGATTCTTGATCTTTTGTAGCTCGTATCATGAAATCACCTATATCATACAGGCCCCCGGATTTGGAAATATGGCGTAGTCATCATGCATACGTTTCATAATAGCTATGGTACAAAGTGTAAGGAGGAACCTCTCATGCGTTACTGTTAAGCGATCTGAGAGAAGATTGTATTCACGGAGTCTTAGGTCGAAAGACTTTGTCAACGCCTTATAATCATCACCATCCGATGGTCGAATATACCCAACTTCGATATCGTACTCACGCAGGTTACCAAGTCTTCTTCACAGAAGTCTCGCGTGTCCAGACTGCTACCATTACCAACGAGTGGACCTCGATTATCAAATTCCAGCGCACTAAAGTTTGTGAATCAACTGAAGTTATGTACTTTATCTTAGAGCAAGAATAAGTGTCTTTTGTTTATTATCTGGAGTTAGAAGGGGTTGCCGAATTGCTCATCAGTAGCTCCATAATGCGGTGTATCTTGGAATACCCCCAGTAATTGGCGATTATGACAATCAAAAATGAAAGGTTCACCAAGATACTTGTTGAGATTGCACTGAAACCAGCAGGTATTCGTGTATACAAAGAATGAACCCGTACAGTGTTTCCAGTACTGAACAGCACTAGAGAGCATCCGGGGCTCTGAGACAGCGAGTGTATAGAAAGGATGCATAGTGCTTTCTCTATGAAGGGTTTGAACAAAGGAAATTGATCTGAGTGCGTAACTATCCTCCGATGACGACATCTTTTCACTGAACTGCGCGTGACTGGATACATCACAGCTTATGGGATTCTTGAGACTAGTTCTAATATATTTCATGTTCCACGAAGCTTTCTGCTTTTATATGAATGTGAAGTACTGCAGTTGAGATACACCTCATTAACGTTAACAACAACTGATCCACATTTCCCTGGCAACAAAAATGTCCGGAGTTAGAGCTTTAATCTGGGTCAAATTAGGAAGTCAAGAAGCTGGTTGGGAAAGTTAAAGAAATTGGTGTCAGCCGTTCAAAGTTAAGGGATCTTTTCTAATTCAGAGCTGGACCTCTCAACTCAGAAGTCAACAGTGCCTCAATCAACGAGTCTTTGAAAAAAAAAAATATTGAAGCATAAATTATCAAAACGAACAATC
This sequence comes from Taiozyma yuanshanica, assembly GCA_030569295.1. Lineage (NCBI taxonomy): Eukaryota > Fungi > Ascomycota > Saccharomycetes > Phaffomycetales > Wickerhamomycetaceae > Taiozyma > Taiozyma yuanshanica. Next base: position 436,205 of record JAJMKP010000005.1, read on the forward strand.
AACGGTGTTTAGTGCTTTTTAACTTCCGAAGATAAAGCTACAAAAGACAACAAGGAAAAAAGGTAGTTGCTTTGCCTAGTGGAATATTTGTAAGGAAGTTACACTAGTGGCATACGAAGAAGTCCTCTCTTCCATACAATGAACAAGAGATCTTTCTTCCCGATGCCATCGCTGAAAGGTACCCCTGGGTTCAACCCTCTTCGTTACCGTAAGACCATCACGGTGAATCCAATGAAACATGTTGCTTCTTGCTCTAAGATCTCAGTACTGAGCTTTAACCTGCTGAATCAATCGTACATGTGGCCACAGATATACAATGAGTACGTTGCACCGGAGCACCAGAGTTGGAGTTACAGATTCCCCTTACTGAAAGCTACTGTTTCCGATGATGATATACGATCTGATATAATGTGTTTCCAAGAGATGGAATCTCGCTCTTTTGAGGATGAATGGGCTCCTCTGCTCGGGAGTGCAGGTTATGATGGTGAATTCATGAAAAAAGGTAAACCTGTTTATTGGGATAAACAACACAAAAGTCCCGATTTGGATTTGATTGATGGTGTGTCGGTGTTCTATGATACCAACAAATTTAATCTAGTGGAATGCTTTAAGTTCAAGATTACTGATTACTTTGAAAGATATTTCAAAAACTCGTATGGTCTTGCATTGGATTTAAAGGCTATAAAAGGCACATTGAAGAATCGAAATCAGGTGGGGTTGATTATGGTGCTAAGGCACAAGAGCAGTAATGAGATAATCATAATTGCAAATACACACTTGTACTGGAAGTATGATGATATCAAACTATTGCAGATAATGATGCTTTTAGAGGCTCTAAACGAAGTGAAAGCTAGATATGTCAACGCAAAGGTCTTTTTGACTGGCGACTTCAACTCTAATCCAAATTCATCAATTTATAGATTCCTGAGAAATAACGAACTTTCAACTTCAGACCGTGATCTGGCGAAGTACCTTACTCCAGAAAACCACAAAAGAATGATTAAGAACCCAATTCATATATCATCAAATATCCTTGATCCCTTCATTGACCAACAGCGGAAAGATGATAGGAGAAAGTATGGACAGCCCTTCACATGTTACACGCACTCTCTATATGGGATATTCGATTATATTTGGTTTAACAATCGTGATTTTGAGCTGCTAAACTTATTGAGTGGAGTCGACCCAAACTATTTGTCGAATATAAAAGGTTTACCAAATGCAGAATTCCCAAGTGATCATATCCCTATTCGTGCAGAATTCGAGATCAAGAGATAACCATAATGATGTTCGAAAAGAACCCTACTTAGATTGATACTAGGGTTGCACTTCTCACTGTTATTCACTTATTATTTATTAACGAAACTAACGATACGCTTTGCGCTTGCCCCTGCACCCGTAAATATCATATCAAATCCTCTATATCTCTCAACATAGACACATCACCCCTGAGAAATTTATTCTTCTCTTCTAGTTCTTCTAAAGTCATGGAGCCGGTTTTCTTCAGCAATGCTCTATCCACATTAGGGCACAATCTTGTTTTACTCAAAGTACATAAATCACAACGGCGACCTCTAGGTTGGCAAATCACTTGTCCAAAACCCACAAGCATTGGATTGATCTCATTCCAGTATTGAGAAGGCATCCATTTCTGTAACTCAATACGAGTATGTTCGGGAGTCTTTGCCTTTTTAGGATCGACCCATCTCCACATTTTCGCCAACCTATCAACATGGACATCGACCCCAATTCCCACGTTTTTGTCCCATGCCTTTTGTAGTGTCAGATAGGCCATCTTGGGCCCAACACCCGGGAGTCCCACAAGCCCCTCCAATGTATCTGGAATGTCATTATTGTACTGTGAAGCAAGGATTTCTCCCACTTGCTTAATGTATTTAGCCTTCCTAGTATGGAACCCGACCGAGAAGATCAATTCATCCAACTTTTTTTCATCTATAAAGCGGATTGCATCAATCGTCAGTCCATTCTCGAACCCTACCGATTGGAAATAGTCCTTCATGCGTTTCATGGCTTTGAAGTTGATCTCGTCTTTGGTTTGAGATGATAGCATCAGGGAAATGAGAAGTTGGAAACGATAAATCTCTGGGGTTAACTTAATATCTGTGTTCAGCGTATTGGGGATCTCTGCGCAGCCCATAGTATCCACAGGGGTAATGATCTTGGATCTCATGATTTTAACATGACGATAAATCCCTGGCCAGTTCTTTGGGGCCGCTTCTGTGGTCTCAGGGTCAAAAACGCCAGGTCTCTGTGGAATTAAGTTTGCTTCGTCCATTAAAGTGTCAGCTGGGTGCTCATTGGGTATTAAAAAATCAACATCTTCTTGTTTGGGTATCACTAGTGTGGTATCTTCTGACTTGACCTGTATTTCATTGTCAACTTCGATCTTGATCTTTCTTCTTTTGATTTCAACTTCTGCAGGTTCTTCCTTGACTTTGTTGAAGTATTTCGATGAAGAAGCAGTAGGCTGTATCGAGCCAAGATTCCTGCTCGATCTTCTTAGCGACATTATGAACTTCTTTTATTTACTTCCACCGTCAAGATACTTAGTAAACGACATATGGCGGGAAAAATAGAAAACTCGAAAATATTAGGGGAGAGTGCGTGTACCAATGAGTTCTTTAATTTACGGAGTTCCGCTACAATACTCATTTAAGGTGAGTAGCCTTGTTGATACCTGCTAACAGTTGAAAGGATCAGAGTGTATAGTAAAGCTGACAAACTAATTATGATCGGTTTTGAATAAGTCATTTTAAGATGCTGCGATGACGAGATTGAACGTTATCTTTGCTCTCTTTGGAAGTAGTTAGTAGTCCATCATCTTCAGTGAAGCCACGTTCGAACGTAAAGCTGGCACTGATCCAGGTCTTAGCTTTGACTTTCATATTTGGTGTACTCACCGTAACGCTGTCTCAAGTTTTCAACAATTGTGGAAGGTTGTGATTCACCCCCAGGTTAATCTGATGAAAAGACCTAACGCAATGGATTATTGTAGAAAGCTTTCAACCTTTTGCATGCCGCTGCTGATTCAGATGATCAATAGTAAGATAAAATTAAAAAGACGTCTGTTATATTATCTCCAAATCGCTTGGGTGAAAAATCTTTTAAGAAGACCGAACTGAATCAATGTGGTCTTACGAACTCGTTCTGACGTACCAATATGTATTATATTTGTGTCAGGTTCATAGGCCTTACCGACATCCAAATCGAAATGACGTTGGGTAAAAATAAGAATAACAAAGTTACAGATTCTCTTAATATGTGCTCTAGTTTGTTTATTCTGTCATACGTGTCTCAAAGCCACTAAGAGTGACCAGTTTGAGGATTGAGATCAGTTTACAGAGAGTCGAACATCACATTGGAAGTCTTAGCTTTCCTAGTAGTGCAGAGACCAACCGAGTCGCTGGGAAGAAACAGTGTGAGAGAATTTCAATTTTCCTTGAAAGATGTAGCTATTAGGAAAGTTTCAGTACACAAGAGAAAAACTTTAGCCACTAAAACTTATCATTGGTGTACAGTGGTGTCTTTTATATCCAAAGTTCCTCTGAAATCATCACCGTAAGAATAAGTCCATGGTAATATTCTATATTTCGGTTGCCTCAGCTACAGCGCGAATTTTTCCTTTTACAAACCTATGATAGCAGTGGAAAAATTGAAATATTCAAAGTTAGTTAGCAATGGTGCTTTATGAATCAATTTGTCTACAACCAACTCTCTCATGTCATTCTCCATCAGTGATTTTCTTTCTAGGATTAGAGGGGATGATACCACTGGAGCTCTTGGTCAATCAAAAGAAACCATCGTTGTCCCTGATTTCAGCAAGCAAAGGCAATCAAAGGACTATACTCAACTCATAAGGAATAATGAGACCAAAGATAGAGACATACAAGCTTCAATAAACGATGTAAAACCACTACGGTCGCGTACAAGGGACATCCAGCTTGCAAAACCCTCTGAGGAAGAAGTTAGAAATTGTACTGAGCGTACGAAAAAGGCACTTGACGCCATCTTGCAAACTAAAATGGGCAACACCAAATCCATCATATCGAAGCCCAAGGCAGAGTATGTGAAATATACATCTTCGAATATCCTATCTGAAAACCCAACATCCTCACGTCTCATCAAGATTGTGGATGTCCAACAAGATCCGATGGCGCCAGCTAAATTTAAACAGAAGAAACAATTGGAAAGACCTCCATCCCCACCTGCACCAATATTACACGCTCCTTCAACTCACAAACCTACAAAGGAGGAACAAGCCCAATGGTACATTCCACCTGCTATTTCCAATTGGAAAAATCCAAATGGGTACACTATTGCCCTTGATAAGAGATTAGCTGTGGAAGGTAGAGATCCTAACGCCAATGAGTCGGATATAAATGAGAACTTCATCAATTTAGCCACCGCCTTGGAAGATGCCGATAAACAAGCTAGAGAAGAAATCAAGTTGCGTAATGCTATGAAGAAGAAACTTGCGGAGAAGGAAAATAGAGAAAAAGAGGAGAAGCTGAGACATTTGGCACAAAAAGCAAGGGAAGAAAGGTTACAAACATCCAGAAATCATATCGATTACAGCCTTAATGATGGCGATAATGATGATTCAAGAAAAAGAGCACTAATTAGAGAGGAGCGGAGAAAGAATGCAATCAAAGAATTAAAACAATCCAGGATGGGGAATGAAACGAGGTTGAAAGCCCAGGCTAGATCATTATTAGACCGTGACATCTCTGAGAGAACTCAACTAGGGCTGACAAAGGCTACTCAATCTTCAGAGACACAGTTCGACTCCAGGCTATTCCAAAACTCGACACAGGTCACGAATTCAGAGGATCAAGTCTATGATAATCCCTTATTTGTCCAACAGGGTATTAATAGTATATATAAAGTTTCACAAAATGAAGATGTTGATGATCATCTAAAATCTATATCAGATGAGAAAAGATTTGGCGAATTGGCCACAGGTCCTGTGGAGTTTGAGAAGGAGAAACCTGCAAACACCAGAGCACTAGATGACTCAGATTATGGTCTACAAACAAAAAGACAGAAAACTTCTGAGTAAAATTTTAAGACATTTAATCATCTTCCTCATCTTCACTAATTTCACGTATACCCTCATCTAGATCATCGTCTTTTATGTTCAATTTTCTCATTAGTTTTCTATTTCTTTCAATAGCGTAGTCTTCACTCTTTTTGATAGTACCACTGACTTTTAACACCCTGATTATGACCTCTTTATCACCGATCCTCCTCACAGATGTTAGGGCAGCCACTATGTATCTATAATGGTCACGCGAGCATCGTATGATTCCTGTCGATGTCTTTTGACTGAAATATTTCACCACAAGGGATAATGCGGCAAGACCTGTACCCTGATCTCCAAATAGTAATTGGATTTGACGTTTTGTCAGTTCTGCTATTGTTCGAAGGTTGAGCCCATTCGAGGTCTGATGCAATTGTATCAGGGACTGCTGATGAGAGTGGGACGAAAGTAACTCGGTTGGCGGATATATGATATCAAACAGAACATAACGAGCTTTAAGACGGACCATAGTATGACTGTATTGGTGGTATATCTTTTTTTGTGTTTACTACATAGCGAGTGCATCGCTTGCTTTCAGTTTTTTTTTTTGGACCTGCTAAAAAAAAGAAAGGTTCGTTTAAAATCTGGTGGAGTAACATCTGAAAGATAACAAAACGTAATAATCATCAGGAAGTCCCAAACCACAAGCCATATACACCGATGGCTCCATAATCATGCTGAGACTGTATGCATCGATGTTGATCTTGTTTTTCAGAGGATTTTTTGGCATCAATTCCACTAGGGCTCTCATTGTCTCTAGGAACATTGAGGCTTTACTATCGAGGCTACTATTTTTCATTGAACGTGGGGCATATAGACAAGCACCTCTTCCTGAGGAAATACGAACGCTTTCTTCCTTCCCATGAAGACCTCCAAGCTTGTTGGTTTCCTTTGAATTATTGAAGTAGCCGCACGTTAAATTCTTAAATGACATTTGCTCAAAGGATGCAAGGTCAACTTGGGTGATTGGAACTCTGCGTGATACATCCTTCAAGAGTTCAGGTGAAGTCTGGAAAATATTTTCCAGTTCTTTATGCACTGTTCTATTGTATGTGTTGAAATTGATGGTCTTGATGTCCAATGATTGAATGTAGTTGATTAGATGAGGGTTTAATGTCAATGTAGCGATCAGCTTTCTGAAAGAGCATAGGGAAGTAGTGATTGCCGTATTATGGTGGTCAAATACAACTCCATCCCAAGGTAACCTTTCTTTCGATTTTTCCTCTGTTCGTCTAACGAGTGTATCTGTAGCTGATACTAGACATAGTATATTACGATAGAGGCATCTTCTCAAATATCCCAGCTTTCTGCTAGTAAGCAGCAAAGGTAAGACCACAACTGGATCCCTCTTTGGGCTGATAAATCCAACAATTTCTTGGATTATCTCTGGCGGCAGGTCAACAAAGCTGTGTTGGAATTCAATTGTCATTGAGGCTATTGACCATCAATCTGTGAACAGTGAATATATGAAACAGGGGAATTATACGGGTTATTATATACAATAAAAAATAATAGCAAGACACTACTGCGCATCTATGACTCTCACTAGTTCGAGATTGGAACATCAGTGATCGATCTCCAGATTGAGAACACTCTTTGTTGATCTTTTGTTAACCTGAACTTCTCAGTTTCTGACAGCGGGGGTCGGTGAATGGGAACGGGGTACAGGAACTTTAAGTCCGGAGTAAGATATTGCAACAAGTCCAGGGCCATGGACAAGCGCACAAGCGGACGAAACCTAATCAGATTATCTATCATGATCCAAGGAATCTGGGATCTTAGTCAGATGGAGCTACAGTACTAGTAGATTATTTATCATATAAAAGTTTCAGATGCAATTAGGAAAGAACAACATGGCCATGAAAGAAGTGTAATTTTAAAGACCCTTTAAAGAGTCAGCTTTTCTTTTAATAGTTTTTCAACTTCTTCAACAGCTTTATCAACACCATTTAGTTTATCACCCATACCTTGGACAATATTACCCTTACCACCGGCCTTACCACCAATGAATTGTGAAGCAGACTTGGCTAATTCAGCAGCGTTTACACCCTTCTCAATAGCCTTTTCAGAGACATAACAACCATGAGCAACTTTATCAGAATTACCGGTAAAAATGTAGATAGATTTCTCAGGGTTTTTAGTTTTGATAAAGTTTATAGCTTCAGTAATGGCTTTTGCATTAGAACTGATATCAATATATTTGACTAAGAAATCTGATCTTTCATTTTCGGTGAAGTATTCTTTAACAGCATCCAAAGTCTTTTTGTTTTCAGCTTTTTGCTGGATTTTTAGTTCATCTTTGTAAGATTTGTCAAATTTAGTAAATTTAGTTTTCAATGCATTCTTAGCTAACACAGAGATGTTTAGTTGACCTAATTTAACACCCGCTTCCTTCAGCTTCTTTTCCTTATATGGACCAAATTCTAGGGACTCAATTTTTACTAATTCTTCATCAAATTCTCTGGCAATTCTTTGAACTTCATGAGCTTCATTACCAGTGACAGCAACGATACGTCTGATACCTTTGGCGATACCAGATTCTTCAACAATGACTAGATCTTTGATTTCTGAGGTCTTAGCAACGTGTGTACCACCACAGAATTCAATTGAAACACCGTGCCATTTTGGATCCCCTGGGGCAGCTAAGATTTCATCAACTGGGTGACCAATAGAGACAACTCTCACTGGATCTGGATAAGTTTCACCAAACACAGCTCTAACAGCGAAGATTGATTTGGCTTTATCTAATGCAACATCTTTTGAATAAACAGTTTGAGCTTTTTTGATTTCATCATTGGAAATGGCTTCAACCTTCTCTAATTCTGGTAAAGTCAGACCTTGTTTATTAGAAAAATCAAACCTTAGCTTCTCGGAAGCAACCAATGAACCTTTTTGATTAATATCGTCACCTAGAACTTCTCTTAATGCAAAATTTAAGATATGTGTACCAGTGTGATTGTTTCTGATTGGCCAACGACGCAGTTCATCATATGTCGCAATAACAGCATCGGAGGTCTTTAGACTACCTTCAGCTAATCTACCAGTGTGGAACACATAACCACCATATTGTTGGGTATTCTCAACGTTGAATTCAGCATTACCATCAATGACGATCTTACCAGTATCATATTCTTGACCACCTTGCTCAGCATAGAATGGGGTTTTATCTAAGATGATACCATATTGTTTGGTGAAATCGCTGATTTCAGTGACAAAGTTTTCACCGTCATAAATGGCCAAGATCTTAGCCTCAACATTTTCGAAACCGAACTTAGCTGAATCATCCGTCTTTGGAACTTGATTTTCTTTTAGCTTGTTCAATGAATGGACATCTAATTTCACTAATTCAGCACCTTTAGATTTACCACCAGCTTTTGATGCTTCATATGATGCAATTCTAGCCTTTTCAAAAGCCTCTTCATCGATAGTTAAACCTTTTTCTTCGGCCATCAACGAGGTTAAATCCACCGGGAAACCATAGGTATCATATAACCTCCATACATCTTTCCCACTTAAAACTTTGTTGGAAGATTGAGCAGCTTTAGCATATTGATCGAATAATTTGATACCACGATCTAGAGTTCTAGCAAATGAGGCTTCTTCTTCATCCAGAATTTCAAAGATGGTATCATTGTCCTTGGCAACTTCTGGGAAGATATCTTTCACCTGTTCAATTAAAGTTGGAGCCAATTGAGAAAAAAAATTACCAATTGGATACTTGAAGTAATTTCTAGCATAACGAGCACCTCTTCTTAGAATACGTCTTAGAACATAACCTCTACCTTCATTATTTGGAACACCACCATCAGCAATAGCAAATGTTAAAGTTCTAACGTGATCAGCCAGGACTCTGTAAGCGGTGTCGATACCATCAACATCTTCACTACCAAATTTCCCAGTGTAAGCACGAGCGCCGGTGATTTCTTGAATTCTAGCAAACAGAGGTTGGAAAACGTCAGTGTCATAGTTTGATGAAACGTCTTGTAAGATAGAAACTAATCTTTCAAAACCTAGACCGGTATCGATGTGTTTGGCTGGTAATGGTTTTAAAGAACCATCGGCTTCTCTGTTGTATTGCATGAAGACATTGTTCCAGATTTCTAGCACATTTGGATCATCTTCATTGACTAGCGAGGCGGCATTCCTGCCACCTATTCTGTCATAGTGGACTTCAGAACATGGACCGCATGGACCTTGGTCACCCATTTCCCAAAAGTTATCAGCTGCTGAACCAGGTAAGATATGATCTTCAGAAACACCAACTTGTCTCCAGAATTCTTTAGCTTCTAAATCAGGACCAAGCCCTAATTTTTCATCACCACCAAAGTAAGTGACGTATAGTCTATCAGCTGGAAGACCGTAAATTTTAGTTAATAATTCCCACGAATACTCGATAGCTTCTTTCTTGAAGTAGTCACCAAATGACCAATTACCTAACATTTCAAAGAATGTGTGATGATAAGAATCTTTACCAACATCTTCTAAATCATTATGTTTACCACCAGCTCTGATACATTTCTGTGAGTTAACAGCGGCTTTCAGATGGTAAAAATCGGAAGTTGGCTCAACAGTACCTAAGAAGATAGGCTTATATTGATTCATACCAGCATTGGCGAATAATAAGGTTGGATCGTCGAATGGAACAACCGAAGATGATGGAACAAATGTATGACCACGTTCTTTGAAGTAATCTAAAAAGGTATTACGGACCTGAGTCACCGTTAGTATTCGACTCTTTAAATAGATATCTTCATCCGATGGCGATGGGTGCTGAGATCTGTCCAATGGTGATCACAGACAACACTCCAAAGCGCTATAGCAGTACTCACTGTTTTAGCGTCCCATTTGTGTTGGGTTGACATGGTTCTAATATTGTTCAACTTGATGCCTTTTCGAATCAGGGTACCAACACAATTGAATCTGTTTAGGAGAAATTCCATACAAACTTGATGAATTCTTCACGTAGATTTGACTTTTTATTTTTTTTAAAAAAAAAAAGAAAAAAAAAAGAAACTTGGCCGACGATTGAGTTTACTTTTTAGTGATGAAATTTACGCTAATGGTAGGGAAAGAGCAGCGTAATCATCAGAGTTGCACGATTGTCTTTAGGGAGAGGAGTTCCTTCTACGTAGAACAATGCTCAGTTCATTAGCCATTAAAAAGATACAAACCTATGGTTCATTCCTTCTTTGCAAAGACAAGCATACAGTATGCATCGCCTATGTCATCCACCAATTTTCCGTTTCTTAAATCCTGATGATATTGCAATTTCAAGTCTCTGTAAGCTGCTAGTATCTCATCATCTAGTTCCACACTAGCGAGCTTTTCATACAAAAGATACTCAACATAACCGATCAAAAAGTCGAACATATTTCCAAGTTGATTGTTCAGTCCTCTTTTTAAGGAGATCATCGAATACCTGACACGTTTGAAGCCTGCTTCTTTCAAGTGTCCCATGATATGTTTACATGGATATGGATCGATCCCTTTTCTCTCAAATACTTCTCTAACTTTAGCAAAGAAGGTCTTTAACACCTCATTTTTAGAATTCACAGCTTCAAAATCTATTAGGAAAATATTCAAGCTCCCCTTCGGGAGTAAAACTCTGTGGTATTCTTTTAGTACTGGGAGCCACTGATTTTTTGGTAAATCGTAAAACATATTGTAGTCTAGACAAAAACTAAAGCATGCTGATGAAAACGGCAGATTGGTGATAGATTTACCATTGACAACATGGAAATTTGCTGGTCCAATATGAGTCTTTAGATAATCAGATGCCCCAATAGTATATATGATGGGTGTTGTTGAATAATTGTACACATCTGCATTTGGATTATCTATAGCGAATTGCCATGAGAACTGGATGCCAAAAAAGTCATTATTTGTCTTCAGTATTCTCATTTTTTCTTTCTCTTTCATATCGTAATTGGTGAATTCAGTCAATACGCTATCAGTAACCAATTGGTCAACACCACTAACAAATTTTAAAGAGCTAACTGCATAAAAGGACAAGTGGTCCTCTTTATGCTGACGGTCACTGATATGCTCTCCTTTGAGCAGTGAGTCAAAGAAGTCCATAAAAACATTCAAACGTGTGCTAGAATTTAATAAGGGATCATTGAATTTTTTATTCAGGTTATCTTTTTTAGTTAATACCCATCTTTCGAAATCCCTTCTATGTGCCTCCCTCACTGCTTCCTGATATAGTTCGGCATTAGTTTTTTGAACAGTCTTCTTGTTTACAGAAGTGGATGAACCTGACTTGAACAGTTTACCACCTTTATATGGAGTCATTGATATATGCTTGGCGAAAGTTGATAAATGTCCCCTTTTCTTGGGCTGTCTAGGGGATATGCCTGGAGATCCCTGCCTTATTTTATTGTCGGTTTCAGCTGTACTATCAGCGTTAGAAACACTTTCACTGACAATACTCGAAGCATCGCTCTCGCTGTCATATTGGTTGACCGTTGGTACTCTTGGAATGTTCGACACACGAGCTGCTAAGGAATTATCGTTGAATGCTTCCGGAAGCTTCTCCCTAGACTTGTCACGCTGAAGAGCTCTCAGAGACGCAGAAGATTTTCGGGACGGAAGCATCATTTATCGAATGGTGCTGAAGTGTGGTTATCTGAGACGATTTAATTGGTATTGAATAAGGAATTAAGGAATGCTATTTTTTGTATTTTTTTTCCACTTCAACTTCCCTTCTACAGCTTTTACGTTAAGTGTTTGGGATTTAGAATCCCGAAGCGTGTGTTCGACGCGGCGCAGGGCGTAAGGTTGCATAAAAAGACGGGCTCGCAGACACGTCAGGCGGTGTTTAACCATTCTTTTAGCACCACGGCCCACTACCCCCAAGATGGGTATAGAGACTAGCCTATACAGAACTTCGCCACCGCCACCGCCACTGCCATCGCCCCTTCCAAACTTACTAATGATAAGGAAAGAGACGGAGACAGTAAGAGGGAGAGCGGGACAGCATTCACAGACAGCATTCATCTTGTTCCACGGATCAGTTTGCAGGCTGTGCCCCCGGTGGTCAGCAAAAAGACCCCGTAGATTTCCACATGTTACGGGCCACATCCTCGTAAGATCGTGGATCATTTTTCCGACTTCCATGCAGAACCCGCTGAAATGACATGCAAGCTCTGCGTATACGAGAAATTTAATCATTTCTCATTTCCGCACAGTTTGTATAGCCTACAAGTCTAGACTTTATAGCCTATCAACTTCTTGATTAACCCCGATTAGAGTTTAGCTACTCTGCTGTATATATTTCTTATGTTTATGCCTGGTTCTTATCCACTAGCTGCAGCTTCCTTCTCATTGCTGCTAGGAGCGATCCCAAGCTCGATCTGTAATTGTTTCCCTAGCTCTTTGTCCTCTTCAAACACATCATCAACTAATCTGAATAGATCTCCACGGCCATAGTATTTGGCTTCAACTTTACCGGAGTTTATAGTTCCCACAATTTCACTATCAATAAGCACAAATGAAATACCAGAATCTGGACACTCATAATTGACATTCAGCAATAGTCTTTCCATAATACCTCTCAACCCACGGGCACCAGTACCTTCTTTCAAGGCTAACTCTGATATCTTAATCAACGCAGGTTCAGTGATCACAAGCTTTACCCCAAATTGTTGAAATATGTACTTGTATTGACTCAAAATCGCATTCTTAGGTTCAGTCAATATCGACAATAAGTTCTTTTCATCTAATGAGTCTAGGCCAGTGATAACAGGGACACGGCCAATTAGTTCAGGAATCATACCGTATGATGTCAGATCTTGTGGTGTAACCAACTCTAAAGCTGAAACTTTTCTACCATCTTCAAGTCTAATCTGTTTGATCGCATCACGTTTGGAGTTCACGCCATCCTCAGCATCATCGATATCAGCCTCGAAACCAATCGACGATTTGCTTAATCTCTGTGAGATATGACTATCCAACCCAACAAAAGCACCCATTAATATAAATAAGATATTTGAAGTGTCTATATGATACAGCTCATTTCTCTTTGTAGCGGTATTGTTCCCCTGACCATCTTTATCTTTGTTAACAGGCTTTTTAACTTGTACCTGGACTTGAGTACCTTCGATTAATTTCAATAAAGCCTGTTGAACACCTTCACCAGCAACATCCTTTGTCCCACTAGCAACTAATGGTTTTGCCAATTTGTCCACTTCATCGAGAACGACAATCCCCTTTTCTGTTTTTTCAACGTCATACCCACTATTGATCAATAATCTCTCAATACAGAGTTCAACATCTTCACCAATATAGCCAGCTTGTGTCAACTGTGTACAATCCGTGATTGAAAATGGAACATTCAGAACACGAGCCAACGTCTTTGCGATTAAAGTCTTACCCGAACCTGAAGGGCCAAGCAACAAGATATTTGACTTGCTTAGTTCAAGGTCCTCATCTTCTAAATCATCAAGGCTGAACCCGATCTGTTCGGGGCCAGTATTAGTGGGTTTCACTGAATCGCTTAAGGAGTATATACTATCATCTTCTTTCAACTGTTGCTCTTTCAGTCTCTTAGCTAGCTTCTTGGCCTTGTCGTTCACACGAAGGTAATGGTTGTACACTGCAACAGACATCACCTTCTTCCCTGTGGTTTGACCAACGATGTAACTGTCCAAGAACTTCTTCAACTCTTTAGGAGAAGGCACTTTGACTATAGAGTTGTTTAAGCCATTAATGATTCTGGTTTTGTTGACACCACTGGTATAGTTTTTTAGTGGTTGCGATATGGTGGTCTCTTTTTTGGTTGTGCTTGTCTGGGTGTCTCCTGGATGATCATTCGACGAAGTGGAGTACAAACGAAGCAATTCATTCTTACGTGAGCGTATCACTTTGATGGTGGAGCTTTTAGAGCATGCCAATAACATCTTGTCACGTTCTTACTTCTGTGGAGAAATTGTGTCAACAGTGACTGATTTTCATTCGCTCGTGTTTTTTTTTTGGTCTGGTTACTTAGAATACCTGATATCTTCGGATAAGAGAGTTTCGTGGGTTGACTATACTCTATAAATAATGAAATGCAACTTCAAAGACTTTTATTAGTGAATTATAGCTCATCATGATCATAATCAGAGTCTGGAGCATCCTGGTATAGTTCTCCTGAATTCTCTTTCTCCTTGAAATCTCGGACATTTTCTGGTGTATCCTGAACACCAAATACTTCATCATGAAGCTCAGAGATCTCGTTATCATACACTGACCACTCAGGAATTTGACGTCTTGCCCTATCAAGTTTAGGTTCCTTGGTCAGTGGATTGTTGCAGAGATCAATGGTCTTTGCTGTCTTCAAACTCTCATCATCACACCAGGTCTCACACCATAGCCAATCCTGTGGCAGCGAAAAAATCTTCAACTGGTGTTGTAAGTTGTTAGGAAGATCCTGATCCAAATTTGATAAAGATTTTGGATCCCTTGATAAAGCATTATAGTGCTGTCTTAAACGGTCACCAGCCGCAATCTGCCTAAAACGCATTAGATCGATGACGTAAAGTGCACTGATATGATATTTGAATTGATCAGCAAGATAATTCCTCCAATACCCCTGCTTCCAGAATCTGAATCCTTCCATCTCTTGTCTAGAATCGCCCATAGGGGTATAGCCGTATGGAGCACCTTCCAAATCTAAATCAACAAGCTCTTTCATATCTGTCCTAACAATTTGGTCAGCATCAACAAAAATCACTTTCTCCAAATCTTGTGGGAATAACACATCGAGAAATAAGATTTTGTAACCCCAAATCGTCCTTTGCTTTTCACGTTGACCACGTAACCAAGATGGCCATTTATATGTTATCAATTCATATTCAAATCCATATTTTTGTGCTAGATGTGGCAAAAATTTTCTAAATGTTGGAGACATGTAATTGTCAATTAACCAGAACTTCACGGTCTTATCTGTGTTCCTCATTACTGAAACAGTCATTATACTCATCAATCTCTCATACAAATGACCGCTGGCAATTGTGAAAATATTGATATCGGCATGTTTGGGTTTCTTTGTCGGCAGCCACTTAGAAAAGAACCCAGACTTCTTGTCTTCTGGTCTATCTTCCCCTGCTTTCTTTTCATCTCTGAGTATTAATGATTGACCTTCTTTTCCTGGCTTATATCCAACTCTTGGGTAAACATGAACTCCATCAAGGTTGAAGATAGACAGTGTTACAACATCATGGACAGTTGGGTCTTTATTCGATGCAGAATCAGCACTCAGTAAGGAGAAGATCTCAGAAGATCTCCCATCCTTGATGCTGAAATCCCATATACCTGGGTTTGCTTTCAATTGTAAATACCCATAATTGGTCATGACATTGGTCTCTGAACCTGGAATCTGCACCTGTAATCCAGTAGGGGCCTCCCCAAGCTTATCTATGAACGCATTACCTTCAATAATAATGTTCTCTAGTTCATAAGTACCTGCAACTGGACCTGACTGGGATAAGAGTACGTTGTCCAAGTCTGAGACACTTTCTTTGGGGATGACAATCCATGAAGAAGGAACATCCATATCCAAAGTAAATAATGTCTTCTCAGGAACATTCTCAAAACTGATAAACTTATTCTCAAATAAAGAACCTTCAGAATCAAACTCCACTTTAGGCAAGTAATTACCACGATAGAATCTCTTGATCGGTAGTTCTTCTAGTTGGGAGTCTGGCTGTAGCAAAATTTCCATAGAGACAAAATCTAAATTTTGAATACTTTTCAGTAAAAACAACACTTTTTGGGCACTCTCTTGTGTCGGATCAACCGAGACTGTGACATGGATAGCACTTGTTTCTCTGTCTCCGAATCTGATAGCATGGTCTTTCTTCGCAGCGCTTAGGTCAAGTCTTACATAACTGGCTGGTGATAAGTATGTCTCTCCAATGTAATAAGACTTGGAGATCAGCGTGGAGAAGGCTTCAAACCAATCATGATAATCTTTAATATTTGGGATAATTTTCCCTAGTTTTGAAACAGCATTAGCAGATGATATTCTATTATCCAACTCTTCAACAGTGAGACTATCAAGAATTCTGGCAGGAATCAAAGTATCATATAGCTCAATGAAACGACCATTGAATAAGATAAAGTCTTTGGAGTGAATGTCAATGGATGCTAGTAGTTCCTTAATGGCAGGATTTTGAACAAATGGAATAAATTGATGTTCCTTTAACAGATTCTCAATAGTTTCAATGGCATCGTTGATTGATTTATTTAATGATTGCCTTATCACACCAATAAATGTAGCTTCATCTGATTGATTAATAACTCTAATCTTCAGGTGAATTTTTGTTTTTGAAGCAAACTTTAATATCTCCAATAGCTGCCTCAAAGTAAATTCAGATCCTAAGCTACCACCAATGGTTAAAGTAGCAACAGCAGAGTCCTCAGTCGCTTGACCAATTTTAAAATCAAATATGTCATTACTAGAATGACTTATTTGATCAAGGAAAGCAGGCGTGATCACTCTATATTTATATTGGGTTATATCATCTGGGTTTATCAATGTATTACGGATATTCTTAGCATCTGCATAGAGTACATCAACTAACTCTTCAGGAAATCTAACTTTGCCGTTGCGGATTAGACCAGTGATATATTGAACATCTTCACTAACTTGTCTTGTCAGAGAATATGGCCAATCCTCATTCAATGGGTAAAAAACACCATTGACAATAACGGTTGGTGTTTTTACATCAAATTGGTCGACAAATGGGTCAATGAATTCTGAGACGTAATCATGGTCAGTGAGCTTCTTAGGTTTACCTTCACCGATCTTTCTGATGTATTTGTAACCTTTCTTAACGCCCTCAGTTTGAACTAAATAGAATAAATTGTTAGCCAAGAGTCTGTCTTCATGAGACTCAATCAATGGAATGACACCAATTCTCTGTGGGATCATGTTATGAACAACAGCACTGATTGTATGTTTTAACAACTTCAGTTCTTCAGGGTTGGATAAGCAAATAGTAAACACAACAGTATGTAAGTTCTGTTTGATTGGTGGAATTTGACCCATTTGGACTCTTTGGAAATAGACCTCTAGTTGGTTTGGCAAATCTTTGTAGGCAACATCGTTTTCAACATCATTGAAGTAAATGATCGGTGAATTTTCATACTCAATTTTGTATCTTGCATCCCTTCGACGATTCTTATATAGTGAAAGCAAAGCATACTTGAGCAACAAATCTCTGGTTACATTATAATCAATCCCTAGCTGTTTGAATTGGTTGACATAGGCCAACTCCTCCTTAACTTTTTTGTATAAGCCAAATACATTTGTATCCAGGTCATCTAATGGGGAACCATTGAGCAGTAATGCACTTCCAGATGGCAGAAGCCCTGACTGACGGTTGAATTCTATTTCCTCTAGGAGGTACTGGTTGATTGGGTGTTCAGAAACCTCTTTTGTGAACTTAGGTAAATCTTGAATTATTCTTAGTAAGTTGTTGAAATTTTGTGTGTTATTATCAGTTGAAACTGCAAGAGATGCAAGTCTTAGACCAATATCATGTATACTAGCTTTAGAAACACCCTCAATATCCTTTGTGTATTTGTTCAAGAACTCAAGACTGCTATCATTAATAGCTTCTTCATTCTTCAAAACTTCTTGCTTTACACCGTGACTAAAATCTCTATCGTCGATAACAATATAATCGGTTCTTTTCAGAGTCATGTCAACCCCATAATTAGCCATCAATTCCCTTTCTTCTGTAAATTGTGGGACATATCTCCAAACAAACCTGAACTTCCCATCCTTTGAAGACTCATAAAGAGTGGAAATGAACTGCTTGAATACTGGATCTTTAACGTCACCATACAACACCAAGACTGGGCCACCTTTCCCAATAATTCTATCGAATGGCAAAATTATATCATCTTGAATACAAGAGCTATCTGTCATCAATGCGTAAACGTCATCTGGATTGCAATAGATCACATCGTTGTATTGCAGCCAAGTCTTGGGAATTAAACCACATTTCTTCTTCAACTTGGATTGAAAAACAGGCAAGACTTCCTCATTATAGTACTTGTAATGAGCGATAATTCTTGGTGAGTGGTACTTGTTGGCTAATGGAATATCATAAAGAATACGCTCTGTTGGTGTCAAGAGATCAAAAATGGATGCATAAAGTTCTTTATCTGTAGAAATGACACTGGATTCCTCACCTTCCTCGTCAATCGGAAAACCTGCCACCTTAGACACTAATTCTAAATAGTAAGACTCGTTTTCGGAAGCAACTGTTTCACTGTTCTACTAGTTAGTTATCTATTTATGACACATCATCACTCTACTTACATTAAACGTAGTTCAAATGGAGGATTCTCCCAATTCGCAAGCAACTGGATGTTGACTTGCGCCAGAGCAACACTAAGAAGAAGTACAATTCTCCCCAATGATACCAATATCATGCCGCTGTCCTTTATTAGTAATTTTCAGTCCTGGCCAACCAAATCAATTCGTATGACTTGGATCACCACGAACGTAGATATCAGAAGATGCTGCCCAAACCAGGACTCTGGGCTCCTAAATAATATTTACAATAATTAAGAGCTGATTTTCCATCTACAGCACCGTCTCTGAATAATTTTTTCAATTATACAGTAGCAGGAAGCACGGTTGAAGTGTCCCTCATGACTAGGAGATATATAATAGGTAAAGCAAAAAATTGCTTGTGACTCATCTATAATTAGTTGTCCTTAAAGGAAAATGCAATATTTTTAGAACCAAAATTTGTGGTCATTGAAAACAAATAACTAACAACAAAAAGCTGGAAAAATAACAAGGCACAGAGGCCAGAAATGAAAAGAATGTATAGCTGGTAGACATAAAAGCATTAAAAGGTGTACGACAGTTGATGTCATTATATGTGGTTATACCTCAAAGCGGATAAATCAGATACCTTCGAACAGAGAAAAGATCCTATCTTGGTGCACATAATCATTATCAACAATATTGACAAGGGCATAATCCGTGATAATCGATCTGATCAAGTTTCTTGATTCGCTACCTTCTTCGTAAATTTTACTCCACTCGTCGGCAATTCTGAAAACTTCATCTTTCCAAGCTAAGAAGGAGACTTTTTCAACGATTGTTGGTTGTAAAACTTCTTGGCCCGGAAAGATACCCCAGGTGACAGCATTAGCTGTATCATCCCTAGTATTGGATTGTAAGTTATCTTCGTCATCTGTAGCGAAATATGTCAGTATGTTGAAGTTATCTTTAGAGTTGTTATTATTGTTGGTTGGTTGGTTAACTTCTTGGATTCTTGAAACCAGTGAGGCTAATTTAGTCTTTGGAATCAAAAACTCTAAGTACTGTTTTTGGTAAACAAAACCATTCTTTGGGCCCCAGCCGTATCTTGAATCACTTGATTTAGCACCGTTAACTGAAGGCTGTGAGTTGATTGTGAAAATACCCTTTTTGTTCACTTCAAAAAGCTGTTGCTTAATGGGGTCAATTTCTGATGTGACTGGTGTATCGGACCATGGCAAGGAAGAAAGTTTCCCATTCAAATACGAAATTACCAGCTGAGCAAAATCAGCCAAGTTCTTTGGGGAACCCCACAGTTCAATAGATCTCTTTGGCGACTGACGTAATAAGCCAGATGTAAACAATTCAACATCACCAAAGGCAGCTGAATTTGAATCACCCCATCTACCATTTGGAAACTCATCCCAGTTTTGTGTTCTTGAGATATATGAATACTTTCTGTTCTTCCAGAAGATCGGTCTGACTGATTCATTGTTTCTGTTAGGATTCAGAGATTTTCTCCAAGGTAATTGATCAACGCTTTCATCTTTTTGTTTCACCAAGTTCAAAGCTTCTAAAACCATGATTGATGATTTTTCTAAATTCATTGTGTAAAAATGCAAATGCTGAACGTAACCAGAGTTCAACAATTTTCTGCACATTTCAGCGACTAATTCCGTACCGACTTGTCTAACAGATTGATCATCATCTTTGACCTCAAGAAGTCTCTTCTCAAATCCCTCTGGTATATTGATCTCACACCATGTGGCTCTTCTCTTAAAAGCAGCGTATGAACTGATCGGCATGATGCCTGGAATGATTGGGATATTGATACCTTTGGCTCTCAATTTAGCTGACCAATTGATAAAGTTGTCAGCGTCGTAAGCCATTTGTGTGATGATAAAATCGGCACCAGCATCAACCTTATCTTTTAGATACTCAATAAGAATATCTACATTTGGTTCTTCTGGATGGCCCTCTGGGTAAGCAGCGACCCCAATATCGAAATGATCACCATATTGTTCTCTGATGTATTTCACTAAATCCTTAGCATGCTTGAATCCACCATCAACTTGAGTCCATTCACCACCTTCAACTGGTGGATCGCCCCTTAGTGCTAAGATGTTCTGACAACCTGAATCATATGCTTCTTTTAAAGCATCATCGATCAATTTAACAGGCATATTGGTACAAGTCAAATGCATACATGTTTCCAAACCTAATACAGATTGAGCAGTTGACACAATATCAGTGGTCAAGTTAGATAATCTACCTCCAGCATTCCATGTCACATCAATGAATTGAGGATTCAAATTATACATTCTATCCATTCTATCGTATAAGTTTTGGACACCTTGGGAAGTCTTTGGGACGAAGAATTCGAAGGAGAAGGTCGCATCATTGCTATTCTGATGAGCCTGCTGTAATTTGTGACTGATTCTCATCTCTGAAACTTAATAGTAACTCTCGCAGAAGTGAAGTATGGAATAAACCAGTGGGTTTATATAAGTACACTTTGAGGAAGATTGATTTTTTTTTCTTCGACTAATTTTTTTGTATTTTTTTCACATGCGTATTCAATTTGTTCGGGGAAACACAGGTGAAAGTTAATGGTAAACGATGAGCGTATGTTGATGAATTGTATGGTTCTCAGAAGGTTATTCTGCTACTTAAAGACCATGTAAGTGAGTCATTATGCACGATAAGAACAAGAACCAAATAGAGATGACACATTTCAGATTCATTCCCTAATTGGAAAGCCGCATCTCACCAAATGATCCGTGCGAAGAGATGGATCGATTTTTTACAATTGGGCTGGATGAAGGAAATCAGATCTAAAATATATATCACGTGATATCTCGCATGGTGTGGGTTCCCAGGATTCGTTTAAAACAAAAAAGTAGAGCGCCTTGGCGCAGTGGAAGCGCGCAGGGCTCATAACCCTGATGTCCTTGGATCGAAACCAAGAGGCGCTACTTTTTTTGATACATAACGTTTGTCACATTTTTTATTAAAGTTTCTCTGATACTCTATTATCTTCCATTATAGTCCTCAGAAACATCTCAAATCATTGGCGGATATATCTCATGCAATGCCTGTGGTAACAGAAGTCGTTTGCCGCTCTCTTGGTATGCTTAAACAGTATTCCGTGAAGTTGTTTTATGATAGCGCTGTATTTGTTCAAGGAATTACAGCGTCTGAAAGAAAGGAAGCGCCTTTGTCTTACCTTTGTGGGATGCTTGAAGCGAATGTCAGGAAGAAATCAATTCCAATCAAATCACTAAATGTTAGATTCGTTGGTGAAGCTATGGATATGGAGACTGTTAAAACAGGTAATTTCGTGACGCTGGCTAGGTCAAAGAAAATAATCATTGATGAGTCTTGGGTTCACCACACCGAAGGTGGTCAATTAATGAGAGGTAAGCACAGACTACCATTTAGATTTATGTTGACTGCTGCAACCCCGGAGTCCGTGAAATGCTTGATTGGTGAAAGATCTTACTTCATTGAAGTATCAGTTGTTGAAAATGACAGACCACCATTGAAGGTTTTCAGGAAAAGGGTTAATATCGTCAGACGCCCATCTGATAGTTCATTGATGCATTTAACTTGTACTAGTATTGTCCAAGAAGTATATGTTGACGTTAGCTGCCAGATCCTCATGACACCAAAGCTGATTCAATCGAATGAGACAATGGTTATTGCTGTCAAGATCCGAAAACATAATAACTTCCCTATTGAAAGCGTTTTGAAGCTTGTTAACGTTGAAGTAGCTTTAATACAAAAAATGATAATTCCTGGCGAGCTGAGAATCAATTGCAAGTTCTCAATTTACAAAATTATAAGAAAGATAAAATCCTTGCGCCAAAAACAAATCGAGATCACTGGTGATAGTGACTTTGAAGAGACATATTCTCTCAAATTATCAGAACTCTCACATCAACATATTACTCCATATAACAGTAACAATGGGGATAATGATTTTCAGGAACAATCGAATGGAATGGCCTTGATACATCTTGTACAGGTCAACTGCCATTTTTTGGTCCACTGCAGAAATTCCCGCGACCACTCGAAGATAGAGCAGCCAAAACCAATAAGGCATCAGGTCTCTCTAACGTCCAGAGTACATCTTTTACATCCAAAAGTTGGTGATTATGAACATCCGCCTGTTTATTCGGCGGGCGATGGGGACCTGTCATATAATACCAGATCATTAGTATGGTATCATTCGAATGGTCGCAGTGAAAATGACTTCTCGCCACCCTACTCCTCCAAGGTCTAATAATAAGCATTAATTCGACAGAAGATCTATTGGCTCTTTGTCTGGCTGGGATGAAGTACTCTAACTTTCGGGAAAGAATTGGTTCACATACAATCCATCACGAATATTGATGACTCCTATATCAGCGATGGGATCCTGAGGTAGTACAACAGATAAAACGATCAGGTAACCAGTAGCGAGTGGAAGTCTCATAATATGTCTTACTTATCTCTCGTCATTTCCTATCTTCTCGTGAGTATTACTCCTGACTGCAAATCAAAAAAAAGTGTTTCACTCCTTTGAGGTATCAAAAGTTAAAGCTCACAGAATTATCTTCGCGTCAAGTGAAAAGTAAACAAACAAAAAGTCGCGCTTTTCGCGTCCTGTACCAAAATTCTTGAAAAGTCGTGTCGTTCACATAAATACTTTCGCGTTCTTTGCCGGATTGTGCATAAATAACCCAAAACGATTCTCTCAAAAGAGGTCACGTTCCCTGACTAGGAAGAGTGCTGGAACAGGCTCTTTGCATAAATATTGCTTCGAAGGGGACCATTGGAATTTTTTTTGTTTCTTCTTGATATAAAAACTTCTGTTTGTCTCCTCACTGTCACACAGGGCTCTGGAGGTTCAATAAATATCTTTCATTATAAATAAGGAGACACATTCCTGATTTGCACTGCCACTCACTGAAACAACTTCAACTCTTGTTATAAACTCACAATGTTATCAAGATCACCTTCGCCTCCTAAATCTCCAACTAGACCTGCTCTTATTTCAAAGGATTCCAACATAAGGCAACCCTTATCCAAATCAACTACTCCAAAACTATCACCACAAAAGTCCATCACTCATACACAGAGATCATCAACCTCGCCATCGCGCTCAACTTCTCCGCTGAAGAGAACTGCAACTGCATTGAAACCGCCAGTACCGCAAACAGGGTTTGTTATCTACAGTGACCAAAAGGACTATACCGCAGAGGTACAATTAGCATCGACCAGGATACATGAAGATCAGAACGATCTAACCCAACACAAAGAGAACATTACACCTCAACTTCCCCAGAATGTCCCGTCAAAGCGCAAAGCTTTAGCAGATATCAGCATTCATGATTTCCCTGGCCATATTCACTACCATCAATATGCTGGAAGTCACTCTTTCCAGCTGAGTGAGCCGTGGACCAATGAACAGTTCAACAGACTACCATCATATATCACCCCTCCAAGAAATAAGCATATTAAATATATTGCCTTTGAAACAGAGAAGCCTAAAAAAATGAAAAGATCATCTTCTAATGGCGATATCGATACTAGCAAAGTGATCAAGAAGCTTGTATTCAACATTTGTAAAGATTGACATATATATCACTGAGCTTTAAGGTATATAACTAGCTCTCACTTTTAATGTTTGATGACTGCATTTTATTTTGTATAGCATATTCCGTTATTTTCTTTTGCAAATGTTAGTCTAGTGATATTGAGAATTGACAGTCCTGAAGAGGAGCGCCTCATTAATAAGTGGTTACTGCATAGCGCTTTAAAATACTAGAAAATGTCGCTTCAAAAGTAAGCTACTGAAATCAAACAGTCAAAAGACTGGCATTGCTAGACCAAAGCAAAATGCAAACTTAGCAGCTCGATAAAGTGCTCAAAGTTCATGGTGCTTGCAATCTTCTAAGACGTTACTTTTATTGAACAAGAACAGTATAGTATTACATCCGCGCAATGTCATCAATTATATACCACACGTCATCAACCGAAATACACTCTTTCAAAGCTCTCGAACGGGTACAAACAAGCCCAGGCCCCAAAACCATTTTATAATAATCTCACTAAATTCCAGTTAGTGTTGCATTCGTGTGAGAACAGTAAGAAAAATAATCTCGATCAGCTTGTTATGTTTCGCGAATGGATAGATGACACGTAATATTGTGGCAGATATTGTTATCATAAAGTTACCCGGAAACAAAATCATATGGTGTTTTATGACGTTAATTGGTATATTATAAGGCAAGTCTATGCAGAACTATAAACATTCAATCTCCTGTTATGGAGAATGCGTAAATGTGCCTAAGAAATCCTTTTTGCATTCGCTTTGGTTATTTATTTACGTATTTTAAGCGTAAAGACATGGAGTGGCCTTAACAATAAATTTCATGATATTAACATACATGCTCGGTTTTCAGTTTTTCCAAATTTTTTCCATTCCTGAGATATTACCAAATACACTTGGATGGCAAATCGAAGCCAGTCAGAGACAGCATATCTTTACTAAGTTCTTCACGACATCAGCTCACATTGGGTTTCAGTTTCAACGCTTGAATTCCCTCAAAGACTCCAGATCTTTTGACATATCACACGAACTCATCATCACAATCATCTTTTCTAGTTAACCAGCCCAAATTGCAAGAAGCGGGGCTCAAAAACATGGTCAGTACTAGAACTACCAAGACATCTATGGTAGAATTAAGCAACGATGTGACCTCTCCATGGAAAGAGAAAAAGCCAGAACAAAGAATAGATAGATTCTTTCTCAAAGCTGATCCAAAGACCGAAAGATTGAAGGATAAACATGAGACCACCACAAGATTCAAATATTTATTAGGTTTAACTGATCTTTTCCGTCACTTCATTGATTTGAGGTCGGCAAGGGATCCAGCTATTAAAAGACTTTTGAAGCAACTAGATTCTGAAAACAAATCATCTTTATCTTCAAAGAAGAAATCCATCACGCGTCGCAGAAAGACCGAACAAGAAGAGGATGCAGAATTAATTCAGGACGAAGAGCATGAAGAGCCAACAACCGTTCTCACTGAGTCACCAAGCTACATTCATGGGAAGCTAAGGGAATACCAGATTCAAGGTCTGAACTGGTTGATATCCTTGCATGAAAACAGCCTTTCTGGGATCTTAGCAGATGAAATGGGTCTCGGTAAAACTCTACAAACAATTTCATTCTTAGGGTTTCTAAGATATAACAAGGGTATCGAAGGTCCACATATTATTATTGTGCCGAAATCAACAGTTGACAATTGGAGAAGAGAGTTTGCTAAATGGACACCAGAAGTCAACGTTGCAGTGCTACAGGGCAACAAAGAAGAGAGAGCTAAATTCATACGCGATACAGTGATGGAAGCTCAATTCGATGTATTGGTCACTTCTTTCGAGATGGTAATCAAAGAAAAGGCTGCCCTGAAGAAACTAGCATGGCAGTATATCATAGTTGATGAAGCTCATAGAATCAAGAATGAAGAGAGTGCATTGTCTCAAATCATCAGACTGTTCTACTCTAAGAATAGGCTATTGATCACAGGTACGCCTTTACAAAATAATCTGCACGAACTTTGGGCTCTATTGAACTTCATTCTACCCGATGTGTTTGGCGACTCCGAAATCTTCGACCAGTGGTTTGAGAACCAGGAAGATGATCAGGATGTTGTTGTTCAACAATTACACAAAGTTCTATCACCGTTTTTACTAAGAAGAGTCAAAGCTGATGTTGAAAAATCATTGCTACCCAAGAAAGAGTCCAATTTATACGTTGGTATGTCCGAGATGCAAGTTAAATGGTATCAGAAATTATTAGAAAAGGACATCGATGCAGTGAATGGTGTTGTTGGGAAGCGCGAGGGTAAAACTAGATTATTGAATATTGTGATGCAGTTAAGAAAGTGCTGTAATCATCCATATTTATTTGAGGGTGCTGAACCGGGGCCTCCATATACAACAGATGAACATTTGGTTTATAATTCAGGCAAAATGGTTGTTTTGGACAAGTTATTGAAGAAGATGAAAGAGCAAGGGTCTAGAGTGTTGATCTTCAGTCAAATGAGTCGTGTCCTTGACATCTTGGAAGATTATTGTTACCTAAGAGACTACGAATATTGTCGTATCGATGGTTCTACCTCACACGAAGAGCGTGTTGCTGCCATTGATGATTATAATGCGCCGAATTCTGATAAGTTCATTTTCTTGCTGACGACCAGAGCTGGTGGTCTAGGTATCAACTTGACCTCGGCCGATATTGTTGTACTATATGATTCAGATTGGAATCCTCAGGCTGATTTACAAGCAATGGATAGAGCACACAGAATTGGTCAAAAGAAGCAAGTTCATGTTTTCAGATTTGTCACTGAGAATGCAGTGGAAGAAAAGGTTATTGAAAGGGCGGCCCAGAAATTGAGGTTGGATCAACTAGTCATCCAACAAGGAAGATCTGCCAGTAAGAACAACACCATTGGTAACACCACCGATGACTTATTAAGTATGATCCAGTTTGGTGCTAAAGATGTTTTCGACAGTAAATTCAGCCAAGTGGATACTGATATCGATGAAATCCTGAAGAAGGGAGAAGAAAAGACTGCATCTTTAAATGCTAAATATTCTGCATTGGGTCTTGATGATCTTCAGAAATTCACATCTGAACAATCGGCCTACGAGTGGAATGGTGAGAACTTTGCGAAGAAAAGCAACAACGGCGGCCAATTCTGGATTAACCCTGCTAAGAGAGAAAGAAAGGAACAGACTTACTCTATCGATGGATATTACAAAGATGTTTTAAACCCCACTGCTTCACCTCAGCCAAGAAACCCAAGAGCTCCGAAAGTCATCAATATGCAAGATCACCAATTCTTCAACCCTGCTTTAAAGGACTTATTAGACAAAGAACAGCTATATTATAAAAAGGCCATTAATTATAAGGTTTCACTTAATGATTTTCAGGACGATGATGATTTAGAAAGTGATGGCCAAACAAGGCAAGACAAGAGAAAAATTGAACAGGAGAAGATCAACAGGGCTGAACCATTGACTGAAGAGGAAGAGCAGTTGAAGCAAAAGTACATTTCTGAGGCATTCACCAACTGGTCAAGAAGGGACTTCACCAACTTCATTCAATATTGTGCTAGGTTTGGCCGAAATAATCTGAAAGAGATTGCCGATCAGTTTCCAAACAAGACATTGGAGTCAGTAAAAGAGTATTCCAAGGTATTCTGGGAAAGAATTAATGAAATTGACGGGCACGAAAAATATGTGTCACAGATTGAAGCTGGTGAGAAGAAGAATGAGAGATTATACAATCAATCCAAACTATTAGCACTAAAGATAGAACAAACTCCATATCCGTTGACCAACATGCACATCCATTACCCACCTAATAACTCCAAGCGATTGTATTCCGAGGCTGAGGATAGGTTCCTATTATATATTGTGAACAAATTGGGTCTTCTAAGTGAAAACCTTCATGAAAGAGTCAAAAATGAAATCAGAAGATCGGAAGATTTTAAATTCGATTGGTTTTTCCAGTCACGTACTCCTCAAGAGTTGTCTAGAAGAATCAGTACGTTATTATTAGCTGTCACTAGAGAATTTGAAGGACCTGAAGCTATGAAAAGAAAAAGAACAAAATTGAATCATGAAGGAACAAACTCTCCAGGAATAAGTCGTCAAGGTACTGTTGAGCCACAGAGTGAAACTCCACAATCCCCTTCAAGTGGTGTTCCTTTTGCTCAAACCTTAGATGTTGCTACTCCAAATGGGCCAGAACGTAAAAAACTAAAGGTCTAGATTAATGACGATTACGCAATTAAAACACTGTTCAATGATTAAACTGTTGTAGTAATCTTGCAATCTCTTCTACCGCAAATTATCAATAGTACCGATACTGTGTCCTGTACCAACCTCTCCACAAATGTTTTTTTCAACCCGAAATTTTAAGGAGTGAAAAAGCACCAATGAAAGTAGTCAGATTCAGAACACACGAAAACTCTCAGATCTATTAGAGGCCCTCAACTGCCATTGATACGATGCTCTCCCGTTTAAGAACCAGTGTGAGTGGTGCACGCTTGCAGGCCAGTCTGCGCACTGTCCGTTCTTTCCATAGCACTCGCAGAGCCTATGCTGAAGTAGAGGTGTTCATTGACGATGTCAGTGTTAAGATCGAGAGTGGTTCTTCCATTATCCAAGCCTGTGACAAAGCCGGTGTCACGATCCCTCGTTATTGCTACCATGATAAGCTAGCCATTGCTGGTAATTGCCGTATGTGTCTAGTCGAAGTTGAAAAGGCTCCTAAGCTAATCGCTTCTTGTGCTTTTCCTGTAAGGGATGGAATGGTGGTCAAGACCAATACTGAAAAAGTGAAGGATTCCAGAGAAGGTATCACTGAATTTTTATTACAGAACCATCCCTTAGATTGTCCTGTGTGTGATCAGGGCGGTGAATGTGATTTGCAAGAACAATCGTTGAGATATGGTTCTGATCGTGGTAGATTCAACGAAGTTGCTGGTAAAAGAGCAGTTGAAAACAAGGCAATTGGCCCATTAATCAAAACGTCTATGAATCGCTGCATCCACTGTACCCGTTGTGTTAGATTCTTGAATGACGTCGCTGGTGCTCCTGAATTTGGTACTACTGGTCGTGGTAACGATATGCAAATAGGGACTTATGTTGAAAGAAATGTTAATTCTGAACTTTCAGGAAACATCATTGATCTTTGTCCTGTGGGTGCATTGACCTCTAAACCAACTTCATTCAAATATAGACCATGGGAACTGAAAAGAACTGAAACTATTGATGTCTTGGATGGTATCGGTTCAAACATCAGGGTTGACTGTAGGGGCATTGAAGTTATTAGAGCGTTGCCTAGATTGAATGATGATGTTAATGAAGAATGGATCTCCGATAAGACCAGATTTGCTGTTGATGGTTTGAAGACTCAAAGATTGACCACTCCTTTGATCAGAACGGGTAACAGATTTGAGCCTGCCACTTGGGATGAAGCACTATCTACCATATCTTCTGCTTATAACAAGATCCAACCAAAAGGGAATGAATTGAAGGCTGTTGCCGGTGCATTGGTTGAAGTTGAATCCTTGGTTGCTTTGAAAGATTTGTTCAATTCCTTGGGTTCTGAAAACCTAACCACTGATGACATCTTGAGAGAAAATGAACCAACACCGTACAATGCTGACATTAGGTCCAACTATATCTTCAACTCTTCCATCAACGGCATTGACCAAGCTGATCAGATTTTACTAGTCGGTACCAATCCTCGTCATGAAGCTAGTGTCTTGAATGCTAGAATCAGACGGAGATGGCTAGAAAGTGACTTAGAGATCCATCATGTTGGTGAAAAATTCGATTCCACTTTCGAATTTAACTACTTGGGCCAAGATGCCAACTCTTTGAAAGCTGGCTTGGAAGGTGAAGTTGGCAGGAAGTTATCAAGTGCTAAGAACCCATTGATAATTCTCGGCTCAGGTATTGCTAATTCTCCAGATGCTAGTGCGATTTATTCAGTACTTGGTAAATTCATTAAATCAGCAAAGAACATCATTACTTCTGAGTGGAATGGTCTAAACATCTTGCAACGTGAAGCTTCTCGTGCTGGTGCCCTTGAAGTTGGTTTCCACAATGCTTCAAAAGAGGCTGCCACGACTAAACCAAGATTCGTTTATTTACTAGGTGCTGATGAGGTTAAAAACAAAGATATTCCGCGTGATGCCTTTGTTGTTTATCAGGGTCATCATGGTGACCTCGGAGCCTCTTTCGCTGATGTTATCTTACCTGGTTCTGCATACACTGAGAAGTCGGGCACCTACGTCAACACTGAAGGTAGAGTACAGACCACCAGAGCTGCAACAAACGCTCCTGGTTCTGCCAGAGAGGATTGGCAAATTTTAAGAGCATTGGCCGAATACTTACAAGTTTCATTGAAGTATGATGATTTATATTCATTGAGGGTTAGACTGGGTGAAATTTCACCAAACCTTGCAGTTCATGATTACTTGGAGCCAGTAACTCCGGAGATTGCACATTTGGGTATTCAATCATGGTCAGCTCTTGATAGTTCCATCACCGGAGCACCATTGAAAAATCCAATTGAGAATTTCTGGATGACTGATGTCGTTTCTAGAAGCTCTGTCACTATGGCTAAATGTATTCAAAGTTTTGGCAAAAAGGGGGATAAAGTTCATGATGAACACCCTGAAATAGGCATTGCTTAGATCATAGTCGTACTTATTATTTATTTATTACTATTTATTACACCTTATTTATTGATATTTATTCCTATTTAATACTGCCGTGTCACATATATAGGTGCACTTCAGCTCATGTCCAATACACATATCTCTTATCTTTGATGGCCCTAATTGCGGTTCTTTTCTTATAAATACATCAGAAGTACAAACCATTGATAACTAACTAGCTTTACCTTCTTCTTCTTTGATTATTATATACCTGATCCTTAGCTATATCTTAGTTAGTGAATCCGCGAATGCAACGCGACATAGAAACGTAACACAAGAACAGAGGCAACAAGACAGCATTCACAGTCCTGACAAACTTACTCAATCAACTACCCTAAAATGTCTCCATCAACAGAAGATCCACTTTCTTGGAATCTCAGTCGGCTTTCTTATCTTAAAAAGAGCGTTCGTGATCTTCAAGACTCCCTAGAGAACATTTTGAGATTTGGTTACACGCAAGAAGAATTGGCCAGTCTGCTACAGAATAGCAATGCCCCGACAGAATTGAGGGATCTAGCCATCCATTGATCTCAATCGGCAACAAGCTGAAATCAAACTTTGGACTCATAAAACCTCTCGTTGATATTGCAAAAGTACAGATACCTTCATCTATCAGAGATAAACCTTCCACTAATGAAGGTAAGCGTTGCAGAACAGAGATTGAGACTTCGCCAACAGCCGCAAAAAAAACCCTTGAACCCATCCCAGTTGCTCCAAGGATTCAAAATAAAGTGACTTTTGATATTGTATTCACCCACAATTCCGCTGCTAATAACCAAAATTTCACTGTGAACACCAGCAATGAAAGATTAATTGTCCTAGGGAAAGGAATTCTAGAATTTGTTCTCAGTGATGGTTTATACCGCAGACAGAATTACGCGCCAACTGAGATTTCATCTATAATACAGCTGTTTTTCTGAAGAGTAATCTTTACAGATGGTGCAAAGCATATTCATTTGAGAACAACTTCGTGACCGCATACAACGAGAGTGAGATTAAAAGCGAAAAGACAGGGGCTGACCTCTTTAAGGCCTATGTTGGTGGGGTCTATGTTGATTCTGGCTATTCTTTGGAAAAAGTTAAACCATGGATCGTCGAACTATTAAATTATGATATTTCGCATGGTAATGTTTCAGTTTCTCATGCTTCGAGCCCTGAAACTGGAGCTGGAACTGGAAGTGAAGTTGTTGATCCGCGTCCGCATAAAGCAAGATTCAATCCGGCACGTTCTCATACCACTGAAGCTAACTCTGCTTTGCAGAATTGCACTAGTCCTTACACATCATGGCCAGGTTTCCATATAAATGCACCCCTTCCTCCAATAACGCTGCGAGGTGGTGCAATTTTCCCTAAGGAAGAGTCGGTTACGGCTAAAAGTAAAGATGATGACATCAAACTGGCCAAAGAAAGCTTATATAAGCAGGTTAATCCACCTTTCATACCAGAATATAAGGTCTACTCAAAGTCAGCAGAACCGTCTGCTCCGTTTTTCAAGATTGCATGTTTAATACAAAATGAAATCATTGGTCTTGGTGAAGGTTCAAATACGAAAATAGCAGGTGCACAGGCTGCCTATAATGCCCTTACAGCGAACCAGGAACTAGTGGAGAAATATGAAAGACTAGCAAGAGACATTAAAAACGGCGAAGTAGCATTTCCAACCTCAACACCACCATCTTTTGAAATACAGTTGGCTAATATGATTACACAGAAGAGCTTTAACGATGGCAGCAGCGATATGGATTACTGACGACTGATTACTGATTACTACTGATGAAACTTATATGCGTCTTGCTGTGTCTATAGTAAACAGATTAAATATAACTGTTCTCAGAAGCGGTCTCCATCATTATTCCGATATATGTGATTGTCATACTGCTTCGAGCCATTTGATGAGCTCTTGTTCTCTTTACTGTATGCTTGATTATTTGCATTATCTTCGGGACGATGGTTACCTCTGGCGCCATAATCTCTTCGGTTCTTACTAGAAGCAGATGTACTGTACGGTGGTAAATATCCTGTCGACGACGGTCTTTCAACTGGTTTATCCCACTGGTACTCATCCTTGCTCTTATTTTCCTTTCCTTTTAGGTATTCTTCTTTGTTCTTACCAGGATCAATACCTACTGGCCTGATTGATTTATCTCTTGGGATAGAAGCTCTGATTTTACTGTATTTTTCAATCATTGCCTTGTCTTCCAATGCAGCCATAGCAGCTCTCATACCTGCTTCTTTGATGTTTTTACCTCTACCCTCCCCTAATATAGCTCCTTCTTTAGTCTTGACCTGTACCACGAATTCGGTGATATCCTTGTCTATAGATTTGTGAACAGTTTCATAACGCAAACCTAATGCAGCATATCCTATTAGCGAGTACAACTCTACTTTGGCATTGGTATTAAGAACTTCTTTGGAATTCACACGTTCAGCAACAGCATCATTTGTGTCAACTAGAATTGGTGCAGCAAGTCTCTTCAACCAATTATAAATTATTGGATAATTATCAGAGGACTCAGTGACAAGACCACCAATGTAAGCTTCGAAGACATCAGCATAGACTTTCATTCTACCTTTTAATACGGAGTCATCGACATTCAGTTTCAATTCTTTATCAAACCCATACTGGAAGGACCATTTTTGTAAAGTTGCATTACTGATTAATCTCGTTCTTAGTTGTGACAACTCACCTTCTTCAGCATCAGGAAATGCATTATAGACAATTAAGGTCATGATATTGTTCAGCACAGAATCACCAATGAATTCTAATCTTTCATTATGAGCATGAATGACTTCGTTTTTGGATAGATAGAGTTTGTCTTTGACTAATGACTTATGCAAGAATACTTGAGCACGAATAGCAGGATCTTTGATTGGTGGAAGCTCTGGGAACCCTGATGATTCTTGGACTTTCACTGCAGCTTTTGCTACACTCGCAGCGTCAAGTTTTATTTCAACATCGTCGTGAAGCACTTGGTTATTACTCTCAAATTGCAAGATCTGATCGAATAATGGCAGCTTCTTATTCTCATATAACGATTTCAATTGCGCTGCTAGAGATAATTTGTGTCTCTTTAGCGCCAGTAATACCTCAGGACCATTGCCTTCTGCATTTAATTCTAACTCTTTCAATTGTTGATTATTGGGAGCAGTCTCTAAGATAGTCTTAATAGCAGCTTGTAAATTACCAATGGCATGTTCGATGGATAGCGTTTCAGAAAGACCGATCGTCTTCTTCCCCTCGGTCTCCTCCACCTCCTTCCCCTTCCCCTTCCCCTTCTCGTTCTCCTTCTCAGTGGACGCATTTAACTTGACACTCTGCAACACACTATCCACTAAGTCTCTAGCCTTCGCTGCGAGAGCTGGGACTCTATCGGTCTTGTTCTTGTATATGCCCTCCTTTGAACGAGCTCTCTTGGATGAGTTATTGTCCCGCCCGTCCTCCAAAGTCTGTGTGTCATCGATCTCCTTGAAGTTTCTTTTCCCCATGATGCAAATTGGATCAGTCTTCAGTCCAGCAAAGGGTATTGGATCTTGACCCAAAGAGAAGTTGGTCTTCAAATTCATTACTGGCCTTTTTTTAAGTGTTGCAGGTCTTTTTTTTTTCGCGGCGGTATACAGAGATTAGGTAATCTACATTAAACTTACGGGGTCAATGTTAGATAGGACTATAGCGTTGAAGCCTTTAGAACATTAAAATTTAAACTTACCACCTTCTTCATCTTCTTCATCTTCTTCATATTCACTTTTCTTTTTCTGAGCGTCTGTGGTTTCCTTTTTGGCCCGCTTTTGAGGCTGTTCTGACTCTTCTGGCGACTTTCTTTTATTGTCTGTGCTCAAGTCATAACTCTTACCCGAAGACAGAAACCCTTTTTCAGCTTGGACTTTCTCCTTAAGAATCTGGTAAAGTTTCTTAGGCTCAATATCCTCTTGCTGTTCCTTATTTGGGAACGAAACGTTTGCTAGAGGAACATCTTCTCCTTCAGCTTCCTCGCTTTCTGACACTTCGTACTGAGGTGCGATTTCTTCGATTGTCTTATCATCTTTTTGTTTCAAGGATTCAGCTGTAGGAAGGAACGCCTGAATATCCTCCTGTGCTAATAAAGCTGCTGCTTCTTCCTCTTGAATTTCTTCTTCCTCTTCTTCCTCTATCTCCTCGTCTTCTTCTTCTTCTTCTTCTGAACTTTCCTCATATGTCAACAACTTCCCGAATGGTTCTTCATTATTAAAACCAAAATCGTTGACATTAAGTGCCTCTTGTTCAATATCTGTATTGTAACCAGGAATCAATAGGTCAGGATAACTAGGAGGAGGACCAAACTGCTTCATCTTTACAACCCAAGGTAATGAGACGCCCTTGGGTATACCCAAAGCATCTCTGAGCTCTTGTGAAATGACGCCAGGTCTGAATTGGGAAGTATCTAGTTCATCTGCTTCCCTACCTTCGTAATAAACATCACCAAACTCAAACAATCTTGGCTTCGTTTGGAACTTGAAAAATGAGTCGTATAGCTTTTGATAATCCATATCTAGTCTATTCATCTTCGGTTGAACTTTTTCACGAGAGATTTGTTTCAACGATCTTTCATCTTCCTTTGTGGTGTCTCTCATATCGGTAATACCCGTTTCAGCAATGTACTTAGGAAGCGTGAACGCTTTCTTCTCAGCCCCTCTTCTCCCTGATAGATATTCACGTTTATTTTGCCAATGAGCAGGTACAGGAACATAATTCTTATGAGACTTGATGGAAACAACAAGTTTTGGATCAGCAGCATCAACATCGTACCAATGTACCAGTTCTGGATGTTTAGCTTGTGCCTTCAATTGAGCCAATGGGATCCTGCTGGCCTTTCTCTGTTTCTTCTTGCTTAGTTCTGGAGCATTCCCCTCGCCTTCATCACCAGAATCTTTCAGTAGTTCCTTTTGCTTCTCTTCTTCATCGTCGCTTTCAATTATGTCACCTTTGGATTCATCTTCCTTTATCACTTGTTCTGTATGAAATCTGTCAAAAACATGCTTGAATTGTGCAAACTCTGGCGTCTCCAATACTCTATCAAGGTCAGATTCGAAGAGTTTACCAGATTCTTTTTGGTCCGACTTAACTTCACTCGCTATCAATGTATCAACATCATCAAGTAATGATTTCGTTTGTTTCTTTGCCTCATCAGCTGCTTTTTTTACCTCTTTTACTGGATCTTCCTCTCTAAGCTTCTTCTGTTTCTGCCTCTCACGACGTAATTGATTCTTTGACTTCTTCTGCCCTCCCATTGTGAGTTTTCTGAAGTGAATTTCGAACAAATCAACGAGATGAAGCTTTTCACTATTTTCATCTGGCAGCTACCAGCCAAATTTATGTTACGGGGACACAGCGTCTATTCATTATTGTGGGAATCCGAAAAAACGACTCGAGCTACGACTGATAGAATTAGTATCAAATACCACCTTCAAAAGACTCTAAAATGAGTAATGACAAGTACAAGTACCGTGTGGAAATCCAGCAGATGATGTTTGTCTCTGGGGAAACCATAGATCCTCCTGTGGAAACCACCTCTTTAATTGAAGATATCGTTCGTGGCCAGGTTATTGATATAATCCTCCAGTCTACTAAGACTGCAAATGCTCGAGGTACCAAGTCCATTGCGCCAGAAGATGTTATATTTCTAATACGTAACGACAAAGCGAAGGTCAATAGACTTCGAACATATTTGTCTTGGAAAGACGTTCGTAAAAATGCGAAGGATCAAGAAGCTGGTGGTGTTGAAGGCACAGACTTGATTGATGATTCAATGGGTCAAGGTGGTGGTAAAGGTGTCAGTGATCTAGCTAAAATGAAAAAATCGAAGATTAGGCTACCATGGGAGTTGCAGTTTATGTTTTCTGAACAACCATTGGAAGATGAAAATGAGGAATTGGATGATGCTGAGAGAGAAGCAACCATAGCTTCTTTAAAAAGATTGAAAACTGCGGATGAAAGAACTAAAAATATGACCAGAGATGAATATGTTCATTGGTCAGAGTGTCGTCAGGCTTCTTTTACTTTCAGAAAGAGTAGGAGATTTAAAGAATGGGCGAATTTTGGTACCCTAACGGATGGGAAACCAAGTGATGATGTCATTGATATCTTGGGGTTCTTAACATTCGAAATTGTCTGCTCCCTAACAGAAACAGCTCTGACTGTAAAGAATGAGGAGGAAACTATGAAGAAAGTTAGTGTATCTGTGAAGCAAACGGATTGGTTGCAAAAGAGAAAAAGACTGTTTGACGGGCCTGATGAAGCTGCTAAACCTTTATCGCCGCAGCATATTATTGAAGCATGGAGGAGATTACAAGCAGTTCAACCAAAGGGAAAGGCATTGAGAAACTTCCGTGGTGGTAGATTGCTGTCCTCTACGAATATCATATAGAAAAAAAAAATAATGCCTTGAATTGTTTATGTGATCATGATATAATTGAGTTAAAATCGTTAATGCGTAAAAGTTTATGTGTAAAAATGCATTTATGACTCCCAGTTCTTAAACGGGCCATAGAGTAGAGCCTGTGGCACCATCTCAAATTTTCTCTTTTTATATGGCCTAGTCGCCTTAAGATCTTCTGTGCTCCTATTAGTCTCAATTTCCATCAGCGCTTCATTATATTCATCAACTCTAGCATCATATCTAGCAAATTCTCTAAAGAATGGTGAAACCTCGATGATGTATTTGCTATTAGGAAGAATATCAAAGACAGACTTGTCGTACATCTCTTCATCAAAGGTGAATAGCTGCATGGAGGATATGACCGCTCCTCTTGTCAATCTTTTGAAGATTTTCAGTTTGGATCTATAATATTTCTGATCGAGTCTTTTTATATGTGTGATATTGTACATTCTTGAATTAAACGGGTATGATGGTAGGACGTCTCTAATCAACTGAGCAGCATTAAACTCAAATGGTAAGATTGTTGCACGAAGCTCATCGTCCCTCAGTGAGACTTCCTCTCCCACTAGCTCATTCTGAGTAAATTCATGCTCGATTAATGAATAAGT
The DNA here is from genome assembly GCA_030569295.1 of Taiozyma yuanshanica. Lineage (NCBI taxonomy): Eukaryota > Fungi > Ascomycota > Saccharomycetes > Phaffomycetales > Wickerhamomycetaceae > Taiozyma > Taiozyma yuanshanica. The sequence continues at coordinate 473,887 of JAJMKP010000005.1, forward strand.
AGCATTCTCAACAAGATCAGCAACGGAAAATATGTCCACAAGGGATGAGTAATCAGCAATATCTGATATAGAGTTCATTGATGGTTTGAACGTTTGAACCGTTTGTAGCTTTACCGTAGTGATTTTGAATTTGAGATCATTTTTGCAAACGATTTCCAGATTATTCAAGGATTTTCTCAAGTCTGAATTACTGCTATCAATGATATGGTCCAGCACAGATTGCTGAATGTCTAATTTGTTAGACAAGCCTACCAAATATAAGTAATCTTCTAACTCTTTCCTCTTTTGTTTCTTGAATTCATAAACCTGTTGCTCACTTCTTGTAGCCGCCAATATATCTTCTGGTATGACTGATAAATCATTGCAAGTGACAACCAAAGGTCTTCTTGAAATCATCAATAAACTTTCCAATACCGACCAGAAACCTTTATCCTGTTCAAACAAAATATCAACATCTTCAAACAAAATAATGCCTTTCTGAAATTCACTATCATCAACCGTTTCTTGATTTTGGTAAACCAGCTGCGTTGTGCTCATCTCTTTTAAGCTAGCCATGATATCCTTACGACCTCTATATTGGGAAGCATTAATCTCGTGAACGTAGCCAGATGCTTCCTGAACCAAGGTGTAGACTGCAGCACTCTTACCAACACCTTCCGGACCAGCAATAATGATTAGAGGGACGTATGTTTCATCTTCTGTATTTTCTTCATAGTCGTCATCAACAAGGAAATCATCCATATCATTATCAGCCTTCTTGGAGTTCAAGTTCACCCTCTTCGTACGCTTGCTAAGAATGTTGAAGGAATTAGATAGCCATTGTTTTATGGAATAAATAACTCGATGGTCGATGAGAATATCAGCAGCCTTCTCTGGTTTAAATGCATTGACCCAGGTGTCTTGAATTGGTTCTTTTTTGGTCAAAAGATCGATGAATCTCTTGTAATGGATGTTGCTCTCAAAGTCTTGAACTCTATTTTTTGCAAGAGCATAAGAATCTAGATCCCCTATATATTCTTGGAATGCGATACTGTCTGATGGTAAATGTTTCGTTCTCAGACTCTTTAACTCTCCATAATCAAAATCGTAAATCGGATAGGTTGCATTTCTGGACAGTAACTGGATGGATCTATGGATAAGTGGGTCTTCTCTATATTTAACATGCATGTTATCTCGTCTTAATTCAGGAATTGGCATTGATTTCAATTTGTAAACATTCGCCTTCGTCTGTGGAGGTTTATGAGATAGGATATCTAAGAATGATTTAGCGCCAGGCTTTGTGATTGCCCTTTCATGGAATGGTTCTGTTATGGCTCCAATGGTCTTCAGAGCTTCAGGTTGGATCTTCAGCGTCACCAGCAGCTCTTTCTTCTTGTTGAAGCTTTTAAACATGTCTTTCATCGATGTCGTCCTATTCGTGGATTGCCTGATCTTCTCCTCAATCTCTGCTAATCTCTTATGTTGTGGTTTATATTTGAATGAAACAAGTAATGAGCCAACTGGTTGTTTATTTCTCTTCCTGTATTTCCTTTTCTTTAATTTGCCAGTATCTAAGGTTTCTTCATCTGATGATAACAATTCAACGATTTCTGAGCACGGCGTTACCTCGTTAAGTTCTTTAGGTTTCTTTGTGCCAGTTAGGATATCCAGCGCCGTGATACCACTTTTTGCTTTATATTGATTATCTTGTGGTTCATCACTGGGTATCATTACAATACTTTCATTTTTATCCTCTGTCTCACTATCGATATTCACACTATTTTCCCTGCCAATTGGTTCAACTTTCTTGACTTTAGGTTTAAACTGACCTGTTAAGAGATCCTTGGCGGTAAGACCTGACTTATGAATCTTTTGGCTATTCTCTTTATTAATAACATGAAGGATTTTATCGGATGCATCCTTCGTTTCTAATTGATCAATGTTCCTTTTCTTTGTGTCTGACTTTAACTGTCTGTTATTCTCCTGTTCCTTCTTGGTAATCAAAGGTTTCATATTTTTAAAGATATCCATCACATTGACCTTCTTCAAATCCTCTCTCTTAATTGTTTCATTCTCATTATCTTTTATTTCATCTTCAACACTCAAGGTATCATCTGTGTCTATATCAACTGAATAACTATCATTAGCAACGTCTAAGTACTTGGCGTCCACACCACTATTTTGTTCGACATCAGAGCTCGTATGCGGTACCATAGTATGCTCTTCCACCTGCATCAACAAGTCTGAATCCATCGACGTTCCCCTCTCTGGAATCAGACCGATGACAACTTGTTATTTATACATGTTTTGTAAGAGAGAGAAACGCGGTGTACACGCTTGAAATTTCCATTCGTGTTATTTACTCGCGAATCCGTTTTACAAATGTTCTGCAATTACACTTCAATATGGGAGATTTCACCTATTTGCAACTTAAAATAACTAATTTATATACATTTCTTTATATTCATGGTCAAATCATAAACTTTTTCTTTTTGTTTCACGTTTCGTTTCATAATCATTATTCTTAGGCCATTGCACCTAAACCGACAACTAAAAGTTGTGCAGCAACTGCCTTTGACCACATCGCAGCCTTTTTACTTCTTTGTTCAATATCAAACTCCTGAACATGTTTCATCCAGTCAATATACATTTCAGTGGCAATTGAATCTAGTAATTTACTCTCTTTCAAGGTTGAAACTTTCTCTAAATCACTCAATCTCTTAACCACACGGAAAGTTAATGGTGGTAGAGATCCAGTTTGGTTTTCATCTGATTCTTGTCTCTTTAAATTGATATATGCAATGATTGGCTTTAATTGTTCATATGAGATGATTGGTTCACCATTAGATAGCCTTGGCAATTCTGCTGGAATGATTGCCTTTAATCCACTAAATTGTAATCTGAAATCTATGACAACGTATCTTGAATCATATGGGACCTTCGCTTCTGGATCTAGAGCAGGTTGCATGATATCAGCAGTGAGTTCAACTTTGCCATCCGTTAGCCAATTAAATTGTGACCCCGTTAGCCCAATGTCTTCAACGTCAATCTGATCTAATCTAAATCTAGTAATTTTCTTCCATGGATTGAAATCGTTCTCAATATCATGCACATAGGCTAATTTCCTTTGTCTTTTATGAATGGTGTATAAGGAGTCATTAATCGAACCATTCATAGATGTAACGTTCCAGAAATCCAAAAATAGCCAACGCACTCTCAATTTTGGTAATTCACAATTATAAATAGCAATATTTAAAGGCTTTGAATCTGGATACAAGACTTGAATATTTGTATCCATGATTCTAAGACTTTCAACTTCATAATCCTCGTTATTAAAGATTTCAAATTCAGGAATATCTTCTTTAACATTTCTTCTATCAACAACACCTGACATACCACTTATTTCAACATTTTCAATCCAACCTTTTAAATCTTTCCATTTTTTAAATGATAACGTCAACTTCAATGATTCAATTCTTAGATCTAATTTAACCTTCCCTGAATCATGGTTATCAACAGTCGTAATTCCAACTTTCTTAAAATGGATCATACCTTCTTTCCACTCAGGGACAACAGCATCTTCAAATTTGACATTGAAACCTGGGGTCAACCAAGTGATGTACTTCCCAGTCAATTTACCCACAAGTTCCTTTGCAAACAATGAGTTCAACCCATAGAACAACAATGAAAAGAAGGTAGTAGTCCCCAGGATAATCCATAATATGTGACTTAACACAATCCAGGAGAAAAAAGCAGTAATCTCATCAGCATTGAAAGGTCTATACCCCTTGATCAAAACCCATTTTGCTCTTATTGCAAATCTCTCCCATGGACTATTAGCCTGCATTAGCAAACTCTCTTTACTCTGTACTGCCTTGGACCTTGGGATTTGATGGAACTGATGTGGTGGGGTTTGTGGAGGAGGAGGAGAGGGTGGAGGAGGAATCTTTTTGTCTAAAGATTTCTCATTCAAGTTGTTGAATAACGGTGATGAAGCATGTAGGAATCGTTGTTGTATTGTAGTCGCATTGCTTAGTAAAGTTTTGTTGGGTATATGAGCCTTAGTTATGGTTGATAATAGAAGCTTGGTGGTTGCTCTTGATATGGGTTTGAGTGGGGCAAGTCTCTTCAAAGACCAGGGCAATATGAATGACATTTCTTTAGTGATATGATGATACTAGATGTTTTCCTAGGATTGTGATTGCATAATACAAGAGATGGCAAATATGTAAAAGTAATTTCAAAGTTCTGAAAGATTCCCAATAATGATTAGAGATGAGTTGTGAAGAAATTGCCGGAGGTTTGGGGTCAAAGCTTAAACTTAAATAATAAGAATTTGACACAATCGGAAATCGTCTTTAAAACAAGAAAATCTGATTTGAAAACAAATGATACTTGGATAACAAGAGGAAGTGTATGATTATAAAGTGTATGGATCCGTAAATCAGAAATGAAGATTGTGAGCAAACTTGTTCTTTCTCTTTAAACTAATCGCAAATTTGGAATGAATTTAGCAATTTTTTCTTTCGGAAACCAGCATAATTTTTTCTCATTTCGGGTTTTTTTTTCGAAAATTGAAAACTTTTCAGGACAAAATAAAAAAAAAAAAAACCACCGAACCCGCGAACTCGTTCTACAGTATGATAATAAAAAAAATTTTGACCTCATCGCAGTTTGAGAGGAAGATAGCAGCAGATTCATCGGGATCACCATCAGGATTCATACCCAGGTCCAGATAATATGGCTGCTCCTACTGCATTAAAGAAGGTATCAAATACCGCTGCCACTGAACAAGATACCCCTGGACAGACAATACAGCAAACAATTTCAAAGCAAGAAGATAACGACGATGATGATATCCTAATTGATGCTTCAGGTCAAATAGAAAATTCAGAAGATATAACCACCAGGAAGAAAGAAACCAAAGGTGTTGTATTAGATGCTGAAGGTAAGCCACGTTTTAACAGTGCCTCAAACTCTGGTGAGAAAGTAAAGATTGAAAGCCGTAAGATTCCTGTTCCTCCACATAGAATGACGCCATTGAAAAACTCATGGACAAAGATCTATCCCCCTTTAGTTGATCATCTTAAATTACAAGTCAGGATGAACCTTAAGACAAAGGCTGTCGAATTGAGAACGTATAATAAGACTTCTGATCCAGGTGCCTTGCAAAAAGGCGCTGATTTTATCAAGGCCTTCACATTAGGTTTTGACATTGATGATTCAATCGCTTTATTAAGATTGGATGATTTATATATCGAAACTTTCGAAGTTAAGGATGTCAAGACTCTGACAGGTGATCATTTATCAAGAGCTATTGGCCGTATTGCAGGTAAGGATGGTAAGACTAAATTTGCCATTGAAAATGCTACAAGAACGAGAATTGTCCTTGCCGATTCAAAGATTCATATCCTTGGTGGGTTCACTCATATTAGAATTGCTAGAGAGGCTGTGGTGTCTCTAATCTTGGGTTCTCCTCCTGGTAAAGTTTATGGTAATCTACGTACTGTTGCATCAAGAATGAAAGAACGCTATTAGAGATTCACCGTATTTGATTGTCTCATGTGGTGTGTTATTTTTTGTCATTATATTAATTAATACGGTTTGGTCGTTAGCGGTTTGTATATTAGAATTCTACATTTAATTGTTAGTGATTAAACCTGTAGCTATAATAATTTGGTGTGATACCCTATGAATATTAGCCAGTATACAATCTTCAAAACTCTATTTTCTAGTTGCGTGTATATCTCTAGAACAGTAAACATTCAATCAATTCATTTATTATTTTTTTTTATTCATAAAGATCTATTCATCAGCAAATTGGAGAAGCAAGACTCAGCTTAAAGAATGCTTAATTTAGACTTGTAAACCTAATCTTTTGAATTCATCTAACAAACCTTGGCCTAATCTAGCAGGGGAACGTTGAACCAAGACACCAGCTGATTCTAAAGCTTTGATTTTATCATTAGCACCACCTTTACCACCAGCAACAATGGCACCAGCGTGACCCATTCTTCTACCTGGTGGAGATGAAACACCAGCAATGAATGAAACGACAGGCTTTGGAATGTCACGGGTCAAGTTGTGTTGTTTTAGGAATTCAGCAGCTTCTTCTTCAGCGGAACCACCAATTTCACCAATCAAAATGATACCTTCAGTCTCTGGATCTTTTAAGAATAAAGTTAAAGCATCAATAAAGTTGGTACCTGGGAATGGATCACCACCAATACCAATGACCAAAGATTGACCTAATCCAGCTTTTGTAGTTTGATCAACAGCTTCGTAAGTTAAGGTACCAGATCTGGAAACAATACCGATTTTACCTCTTTTATGGATGTTTGAAGGCATGATACCGATTTTACATTGTTCTGGAGCAATGATACCAGGACAATTTGGACCAACTAATCTTGTTTTAGATTGAGTTTTTAGGATGTTTGCAATTCTTAACATATCATGTTGTGGGATACCTTCGGTAATGGCAACAGCTAAAGAGATCTCCGCTTCAATGGCTTCTTCAATGGCTTTAGCAGCAATTGATGGTGGAACAAAGATACCAGTGGCAGAAGCACCAGTTTGTTCAATGGCTTCTTTCACGGTGGCAAAGACAGGTCTGTCCAAATGAGTGGTACCAGCTTTCTTCGGGTTGGTACCACCAACGACTTGAGTACCATACTCAATAGCTTGTTCAGCATGGAAAGTGGCTTGTTTACCAGTGAAACCTTGGTAGATAACCTTGGTGTCCTTAGTCAACTTTAGGTTGTTGATGGTGTCAGCATATGAGCGTCTGATGGCAGAAGTGGAGAATCTTCTAACTGATTGAGAGAACATTTTGAATAATGAATTGAAAGAAGAGTTGGTGGCTAACAAAAAAGAAAGGCTTTTTTGATGTAATTTTTTTTGGTAGGAAGAGGTGGTTTATTTATGTGTCCCACGAAATTTGGGCATAAGAGAGAGTTCGTTGAAATAAGTTGATGGCTCAATAGAAAAGAAAGAAATTGGGTGGGTAAATAAGTAAGGGTCTTTATTTAAAATGGAAACAATTTAGAAAGAGCGATCTGATAATGTGTTACCGGCTCAGATCAGATTATAGTGAATGCAACACATTAAACCTACTCTTTTTGTATCTTTGTTTCCCCCATCCTCCCACATCTTTTGGGAACCACCTGTTGTCACTTTGGTGAATCAGATTGTTATTTTCGCGATTTTTTGACTACCCAGGTCCCAGAGTACACACGGCTGAGAGAAATAGGCGGAGAGAGCACCGCGCTTAGGTAGTTGATCCTGGTACCTAGAAGGAGGTCTTTCTGTCTAGGGCTTTGGCCTCATACTGGTAGGGTACGGATTTTGGTCTCATCTTCTAATTTATCCTTCTCCGATATCAATTCTAGAGACTTTTCTACCTCGTGTTTCACTTTGATAAGAGCTGTCCTCCTGTCCACCTAGAGTTTTCTCTCGCTCTTAAGAACTTTTTAAAAAACAGATGCTTTTTAATCGCAATGTTCATTACCCAGTATTAAATGAATCATGGACTCAATGCTAACGTAAATCTGGGGAAAGATGAAACCACGTGATGTCGGCTTTAACCTTTAATCAGGATTTTTGGAATACAGTTTTGACTACTCTTTGTTTTTGGATAGTGTCGTGTTCGCCTGTGGTGTCTCTGTATTAATAGTAATTATAATCTCAGTACTCGAGACTCGTTTATTTATGTTCCGAGAAATTTTACTCTATGACCGAATCACCAGTCAACAAAAGTGAGTTCCAAAACTTTAACAGCCAATCAGGACATTCTTAGGAGTCATACTATCTCAGGTGCTTAAAGCCGTATTAATAACTTCATTTAAAATCATAATCTTCAAAAGCACGTTTAACTAACTGCCTCTCCTCCATAAAAGTAGGCACCGTCATCATGTCAGAGACTATTGATGATGATAATAGATTGGTCAAATCGTGGCAAAGTCTGTTTGATAGTTACAAGGTATTACATGGGATTGGGATTAATACCAAAAACTTGAAAGAGAGTGATGTTACACATGATGTGAAAGAGTCGGCGGTTCAACAGACTCGCCCAAATGATGATGAATCGGTTTCCTTAACCAAAAAGATTAAATGAAAGAGAGTTATGCATGTCTTGTAATTGAGTGAGTGTAATCCAAGAAAGATTAAGAGGATTGATTACTAAGCTAGATCTTGGTTTGTACTGGCTTTCTTTCACTGGAATGTCCAAAGAGGTGGAATCCTTTGCAATACTTTATACATCATCGGATGCCTAACTCATCAATTGAAACTGATATTTTCAATTAACAGCTTGATTTCCACTCAACTATTCCATCACATTTCATCGATATTGAGTGATGACGTTTGAGAAAACTAATTTGCAAATTTGCTTCACAATCGGAATTGAGGAATCGAAGAATTGCGAAACTGGTTTATTGGGCATTGGCTATTGGTTATACGTAACATAAGTTTGGAAAGTTATCAAGCCACAAAACTATATTCAGAGGGCGTTAATGTAATGCGAAACACGACTACACCCGTACAACAATTATATATATATATATATAGGTCTCAACTAATACACCAATTCATAGTATGACGCTTACGCCTTTCTTTCTCTAACTATTTTTTTGTCTGCATCGTGCTCATGTTTTGTCGTTAAAGGCTATCAAGATCACCAGTTTTGATAAGAGCAACACCATGTAGCACTTCACTGCTTCTTTCGAAATCCGTTTAAAAAAATGATGAATTTAACATCAAAGCCAATCTTTCAATAATTCAATTAAGACATCTTTTTAAATGTCTGAGACCCCGTCTTCACCACAGACGGACGGTGCATCTCCTATCCCTACAGCAGATTCTCATGCTCCACAATCGACTGCTTCATCCTCAACGCCTGCCACTAAAAAATCGAAAAAGAATAGTTCACAGGTCAACAAGAAAGTCAGCGCTGATGTCCTTGAAAGAAGAAGATTGGGTCGTATAAAAGCGGCCGAGACCATGGCTAGAAAGATCAAGAAATCGGGGATCGAAAGACGTGATAATCCATTGAAATATTCTGTATTTGGGAACATCAATATCATCAATCAAAAGAACTACTTCACTGATTATTTGAAAAAAGATGAACAGAACTTCATATTGCGTGAAAGAAAACAGCTAAGATTGAACAAAACTGTAGAAAAGAAAACATCTGCTAACAAGACAGATTCAGGAACACCACAAGTTGATGGTGACGATGATGAAGATGATGATGATGAAGACGAAGATAATGATAATAATGAAACCGTTGACAATAAGCACGGCTCAAATACTATTGTGATACATCCAGGTTCAAGAAATATAAGGATCGGTTTAGCTTCTGATGTTTATCCAAAGACTATCCCATTTGTCATTGCCACTCCAGGTGAGAACAGACCAAAGGAAAATGAACAGTATTTTAGAGAATTAGAAGATAATGAAACTGAACAATATGAAAAGACCAAAGATGACTTGATTAGTGACTTTAAGGAAAGAATGAAATATTACAAGAGAAGAATCATTCCAAACTCTAAGGATGTTGCTGCTAACTTCAATAAGAAAGTTGAAGCAGAAAAAATTCCTGAACATAATGATGTTCATAGATTCGAATACATCAAACCAACCACTGTTGATCCTACTAGTTACTACATTGGTGAGGAAGCACTAAGATTAGACTCTGATAAGTTTAGATTGAGGTATCCCTTGCTCACGAATGGAAGATTTAATGAGTCTGAATACGAATCTGAGCAAGAAATTCATGGTGAGATTCAATTATTCATTAGAAAGATCCTTGAATCACAGTTCCACATCACCAATTTGAAGAACTTCAAAGTCGCATTAGTGATTCCTGATCTATATGACAAAGTTTATGTTGAATCTTTCATTGAAATCTTATTCCAACTGAACTTCCAGGGTATTGCCATCATTCAAGAATCATTAGCTGCCACTTATGGTGCCGGCGTTAGTTCTGCTTGTGTCATCGATATCGGTGCCAACACCACCAAGATCTCTTGTATTGATGATGGGATGATTATTCCTAATAGTCGTGCAGTTCTAAACTATGGTGGTGATGACATTACTAGATTGTTTTACAAGTTGTTGAAAGAATCTAGTTTCCCAATTGATTTGAACCCGGATAATGGATCCGAATGGAAGATGATGGAACAGCTAAAGGAAAAATTTATCACGTTTCAAGATGCTAACATCACTGTTCAATTATACAATTTTATTAAAAGATTTCCAAACAAGTTGTCTGAAAAATATGAATTTAAAGTCTTTGATGAAGTCATACTTGCTCCAATGGCTTTATTCTTTCCTGATATCTTTATTAAACCAAGAGGTTTCAAAGATGAGCTGCTCACTAAGAAGAGATCTTTAGATTTGTTCACCGATGAACCAGATAATCCAATTTCGACTACCCAAAAGAATTTAAGCGAGAAGAATTTATATTCTTTGAAATCCGATTTGGATATTTTGAAAGACTTGATCAATTCAAGTACTTTAGAAGATGGTATCAATTCGGACTATCCAGTGATTGCGGATTTAGATAAGGCCATCATTCAAAGTATTGCCAATGCCTCAAGATACGACTTCACAAAGACCCAATCATTCTATGAGAACCTCTTGCTTGTTGGTGGAACTTCAAAGATTGAGGCCTTAGATTTCATCCTAACTGACCGTATTAACATCTGGAGACCAAGATTTATAGCATTACAACAATTACCTGATTTTCTGAAACAAGTTGAATTAATCATTTCTAATTTTGAAAAAGAGAATGAATTTTCTAAAATCACAAATGAAGAGGAATTGCAACCATTACAAGAAAAGCTTTATGAAATTTTGGAAAAGGAACTTATTGTCTTCTTGGATAACGTTAACAACTCACTGTGTAGCGTTGAAGTTCTTCCTGCTCCTAGAGAAATTGACCCTTCAATTTTAACTTGGAAAGGTGGTTCTGTCTTTGCAAGATTGAAAATCATGGAAGAATTATGGATCACTGAAAAGGATTGGGATTTATTAGGTGCCAGATCTTTGCAGCATAAATCATTGTTTAACTACTGATTACAAATGAAACTGATTATTTCAGTTGATGTTAACTTCTTGTAACATGTAGCTATTTACGTTTTTTTTGGTGTTTTTAACATCTGGTTTAGTATCAACTAATAATAAGATTTTAGAGTTGTAATAGTATGGCATACTAGGGCTACTAACCTTTCCCTATTTAGTGCATACTATTCTAAAGATCCTATTCTTATCTAGATAAGCCACCTTCTAGGGCTATATTAAGAGGCTGTTCCCTGAACTTAGATCCTCTTCAATACATACTTATAATACAACGTTTATTAAGCTGTTACTTCGATCCTATTTGGATCGATCATAGACCTTAATTACTCGCACTCAGACAATACGGTAAGCGTACCGTATTACAAGAGTCGTAATTTAATCATATACCTGGCTTCACCAGACAGAAAAAATTGAGATTAATTGGAATAAATGAAGTTGATGAAGAGTAGTTTACAGTCAACAAAGATATCACCAGCAGTAAAAGCAAAAACATTTAGCAAATTAGTAAAAAAAATAAAACGACCTTGGACAGGATCGAACTGTCGATCTTGTGATTAACAGTCACACGCCTTAACCAGCTTGGCCACAAAGTCATTTCTTGGGTGTTTTCCCAATTTTCTAGCACCATTGTTCCTATCAAGTGGGACAATCACCCTACCTTCAAATCGATCAAGTGTGGAACCGAAGCGAGCCGAATCAAGTTGGCATTTACGTATCAGTAAGCTCTGAGAATTTGAAGGATTATGATCGGTTCATCAAGCGATGTTCAATGAGAGATATACCGGGTGGAAATTCTTAGTGTTTTCTTCCTCTTTTTCAAGTTTTGATTCGAAATGATGATGGTATGATTATTATGGTCGCAGTGTTACAGTAAAAGATTGTGTCAAAATGTGGCTTTAGATGTATTATAAATACGCGAGAGATGTTGGAACAATGAAATGTATAGAATCGCAAATGTGCACTCCATCAGTTAGATCTTAATTATCAGTATGGCTATCACCACTTACAAGAGTGAGACCACTGGCTCACAATTCCGTTCAAATTTGGATTCTGCAGATTCAGAGCATCATATCTTAAGAGTTGAAGATAAAGATGCCAAATTTCAAAATTTTTTACCTTCTTGGAACACATTAGAGCATTATCCACCTTATGAAGAATTTGAAGTTGATGACAGAGCCAAATATGCTGATCCAAAGTATTCAAACTTATTACCAAAGGACAAATTGTCTAATGGATCAATAAAATTGAAAAACATCACTCCAAAATTCGGTACTGAGATCACTGGTTTACAACTATCAACTTTGACACCTGAAGAGAAGGATGAATTGGCCTTGCTTTCGGTTGATAGGGGTGTTTTAGTGTTTAGAGATCAAGACTTTGCTGAACTTGGACCTGAAAAAGTGGTCAAATGGCATGAATATTATGGGCCATTACATATTCATCCAACTTCTGGTCAGGTGGAAGGTTTCCCAAATTTACATTTAGTCTATAGAAGACCAAATGATAGCACCATGTCAAAGTTTTTTGAATCAAACTTGAGTTCAAATTCTTACCACTCTGATAATAGTTATGAAATTCAACCGTTAAGTTATACTTCATTAACAATGTTGGAATCTCCTACGGAAGGTGGTGATACGGTCTTCGTTGATATGGAGGAAGCCTACAACAGATTATCACCTCTATTTAAAAGCAAATTGGAAGGCTTGGAAGCTCTTCATTCGAGTGTGGAGCAAGCTAATGCTTCAAAAGGCTATGGTGGGATCTCTAGAAGGGAAGGTATCTTAACCCCACATCCAATTGTCAGAACACATCCTATCAGTGGAAATAAATCTTTGTACATTAATCAACAATTCACAAGAAAGATTGTCGGTTTCAAGAATGAAGAAAGTGATGCGATTTTAAAGTTATTATTCGATCATATTACGCAGAGTGCCGATTTCAGTTTGAGGGCTCAATGGGAGCCTAACACTGTTGTGTTTTGGGATAACAGACAGTTGGTGCACACTGCTGTTTCCGACTGGAACATACTGGGATCCCAAAGAAGACACGCATTTAGACTGGGCACAAGAGGTGAAAAACCACAATAATGTGTATAGATGTTTATTGCTTGGCTAATTTATATGACAAATTTTATGCTCTTTGCTGTAGAAAAGAGGATTGTCCGAAGGAAATATAAAAATTTAAAATGTAGCCAGTTTGACACAAACTTACCCAATGAAAGTAAAATAAACCCACATAACAATGTCAAATCTACTTGTCTCAGAGGAAGAATCATCAGAAGATAACACAGCTGAAGCATCTCTGAAAAGTTCCATCATCAGTAAAGAGGACAACCCAGTGCAAGATGATCAAATTCAAAATGAAATGATCAAGTCTAAGATGCCTTTAGCTGCCTCTATAATGCTCACAAAATTGCCACCAGATTCTACGAAAGTCGTTAAGGAACTAGATAAGACCACAGATTCCAAGATCACAGTACGATGTCAGCCAATTGGCTCAACTCCTGCAATGAATCCTAATGTTTTCAAGATCTCTTATGATCAACCATTTGCAACACTGATTAAATTTATCACAAGGAGGGTAAAGAAGAAACAGAAGAGTGAATCCGTTTATTGCTATGTTAAAAGCTCTTTTGCACCTTCTCCTGATCAAACTATAGGTAGTCTATACGAACATTTTGCTACTAACGATGAGTTGTTGGTTAGTTACTGTTCTATTGTTGCCTTTGGTTAATCATGCATATTCTATTCAATTATGTGATTCTCCCTCATAGTCGACCGCAGCCCGTTAATAGCTTTGTAACATGCCACAATGTTTACCAGTCTTATCAATATGGGAGCCTAGGTGACTAGCCATGCAAAGAATTCATTGCTGATGGCTACCGTTGTATTGATATTGTGCAAGGTGCTCATTTGTCGTGAATAAAAGATGGGAATGGTGCAAACCCCTTGGCATTTTACGTTAGTGGATTATTCCTTTATTGCTAACGGTTGTTCCTGCTAATATCACACATTCATTCTAGTTGAAACTTATGAGTAAGAAAATAAGCAATCATTAGTGTACTAGTACAGCCGATATGACATGAAAAGTTAAACAGATCCCGAATAAACAGGTATCTTGGTGTCCCCACATTCTGATTTTGAAAGGCAGCAAAGAAGTCTTTTTGTACAGGCCAATTGATTGATGGGATACGAATAATTACAGTCGTCTTCTTATTGACGTCCTCAAGGTTCGGAAAACTGAGAAGTATAAGATTAGCGGTAGGATGCTATATTAACTAAATTACTATCGCTCAATAGTTTCGTAACTTCTACTGTCGCTCAGGGAAGGTTTCGATACATTGATTGATCGATTATATATATATAGCACGTGATTAATCTTCTAAACAACTAACGTCAACCATAATATTTAGCTTCGGTCGACATGATAAATAATATCTTTCATCTTGGAATTAAATTTCGGAAATTTTGGATGTACACAAGACTAATTACATGTTTACAAATATAGATATATATTTATTTTATAATAGTTATCCGTGGTCCGACAAGTATCCCAACGGCTTATCTACTATTGAATTACATAATCAAATTTTAACTTGTTTTCGACTCAATTCTTGAAATAAAAAACATGACTTTGTGGCCAAGCTGGTTAAGGCGTGTGACTGTTAATCACAAGATCGACAGTTCGATCCTGTCCAAGGTCGTTTATTTTTTTTGCAACATTTTACCACTATTTTTCTACTTCTTTCAAGAAAATTGGTAGATATTATCATTATATAACTTGAGCTTACTATATGATTGGTCCTGGTTTATAACGACAGCATTTCTGGATAGGTTCATGTTGCTTAGTTTTTCTGTTGTTGCTGATTTTTTTGTTTTGTGTCAAATTCGCGTTATCGAGTTTAACGAGTGAAGGTATGGCTGAGGAATAAGACAACAGTTATTCGTATATAAAACAAGTATGATCGAGTTATATTTGCGTGTTGGTGTTCAGACCCTGGAAATCTATTAATTTCTTACGTTGAAGTACATTATTGTCCACTAAGATAGTCAGAAACCGCTATAATATTAAAATCATTAAACAAAATGTAAAAAAGAAACCACAGACGTATTCACATGATAATGCAGCAGGAGTTCGTCTTCTTTGCTTGTTTATAAAACATTTTCGAACTTGAAGATAAAGCTTCACTCTTATCCACTAAACTATCTAATTTTTCACCTCTTTCTAATACAGATTCGATTGTTTTATGTAAGACAACTTTAGTCTCATCCAATTCCTGTTGAACTTTCATTATGGAATCAGCTTGGGATGGATCTTGATATTTCTTTAAATAAGACTGCAATTCGGGGAAATCCAAAGATGAATTAGTTTCAGTGACTGATTTCCATTGTATTGGTGGATGAGCAGAAATGTATTCATCTAAAACCTTGTTTAATAATGTATAAGCAGGTCTAACAGGGTATTCTTTATCGGTGATCAAGATACCAGCAACACCTTCTGATCTAGCGTATGAATGACCAACATAATTGCCTTCTTCAACACTTTGCCTTTTACCTGGTTCTGTTCTTTGAGCAATAGTTTCACTAAAGAAGGACATGAATTGTCCTACACTGGTTCTTTCAAAGAATGAGAACTCGGAAAGGTCTTTGGCACTAGCCAGTTCAATAGCCTTACCACCGGTATTGTTCTTTAGTATTCCTATATAGTAGATCTTCATCACTGTGAACACGTCGACTAATGAAATGACTATTGTAAGGCAATTTCCCTTTTGCTTTTTCTTTGATCAAACAATTCGCGAAAAATTGTTTAAAAGATTTCAATTGAAATTGAAGAAGCGAATAAATTTGTCAGCTTTCCCATCAACTTCCCATCATTTGCCACTTTAAAGATATGCTGACCATGAAAAGATCGGTTTTACAAAGTTTGCGTTCTTCAAGTCGAATCCTTAGTAGAAGATTTGTATCCAACGCAAGAAGTTCCAATTACAACTATTCAAAATGGATCATTTCTTCATCGATAATAACCATCGGGTTGGCATCTTATTACTTGTCATCTCCTTTATCATTAGACACTGATAAATCAAAAGCCCCAAATAAAGCCTCTAATGACTCCATTGAGCCAACAAAGGAATCTATCAAAGAAGCTACTAAACAGGAAGAAAAATCATCCGAGCCGGAAGCCGATGACCATGAACATGGTCAAGCTGCTGCCTATAATCCGGAAACTGGTGAAATCAACTGGGACTGTCCTTGCTTAGGTGGTATGGCACATGGTCCATGTGGTGAAGAGTTCAAAGAAGCATTTAGTTGCTTTGTCTATTCAGAAGCTGAACCAAAGGGATTTGACTGTGTTGAAAAGTTTAAAAATATGCAGAATTGCTTCAGAAAATATCCAGAGATTTATTCTGAAGAGATTAGAGATGAAGATACGCCTGTTGATAATTTAGAACCAGAGAGCTCCGATAAACCTGTTACTGCCGAAGTTGTGGAGGAAACAATTGAAACTGTTTCGACCCCAATTGAGAAATCTGAGATCTTGGATGTTACAATTGAAGAAATCCCAGTTGAATCTTCCAAATAGAGAAAAAAGCTTTTCCTTTTATATATTTATAAAAACAATCTTGTATCCATAGTTGGTATGATATACTACAAATGTACATATAGGTCATATCGGTCATTAAAATTAAATTTGATTAAGCACGTAGGCTGTTTTATAATACAACGTCTAAGGAATCAATTGAAATTGGCTCAAACGTTTCTTTTTGTTTCACGAATAACACATCTTCTTCAATGTAACATACTTTACCAGATCTTCCCTGTGGATCTCTACTCAATTTGAATAATAAATGCCTAGAAGATAAATTCTCTTTTAACGGTGATAAAAATAAACCATGCTCATCACAATAACGTTCAACAACTTCCTTGAACGTGATCTGAAGACGATGTTCGGGGATCCCCTGTGGGTTTTTTGACGCTTGTGAGGATTCATTTTTGATAAGTTCCACGAGTTTTGATTTTTTAAATGATTCATGATATGGTATTAAATCCCCAGTGTCAATGAATTGATTAATCATATCTAGACCTTTAACATAAAAACCAGTGAATTTATTACTGTTCAAGACATTAAACCAAGTTTGTAAAGATTTGGAAATCTCTGAAAGATGCTTAGTTTTTGATAATGAATGATAAAGTGACTTCAACCATGTATTACCAAACCCGAGATTCATCAATCTTTCAAATTCATCAACATCAAAGAATTCCCGCCATTGAAGAACAATGTCAAAACTCTTTGTTGAGCCCTGGATGAAATCAATCTCCAGATTCATCAACCAATTGCATATTTGCGGTAACAATGATTTGTCAATCAAATCGTTAAACTTATCATGACCAACTATCTCGATAAATGAGTGCAGGCCTTCAATTTTTTCCTTCCCATTTTCAGGATCCCAATCCTCAAACCAGTGTTTATACTTTGCCATGAATTCAAGTACAACTTCACCATACTTTTCTTTCAAGTACGGCTTCCATTCAAATATCCATAAATATGGTGGATTTTCAACTGGAACATCTGGATTCCAATCTCTAATAGCATCAATGATCCTGGGTCCAATGATGTTGAATACAAACACATCAATGACTCTTGGATCTATGATATCCATCCAGTCCAGAAGTATAGTGATTGCGATATTTGGTTGATCGATTTTCCAAGTGGAGTTGAAAACATTGGCTATTTTAGGATACCATTTCGAGCATATCAGGCTTTGGAAATAGTTTAGTTCACCATAAATTTCCGGGAATTTGGGAAGTGACTCCTTCCAGTTGATTAATTCATCAATGATAGCGGTGTCTTCTAGATCTAAGGGATCCCAACTCTCCAATAGGAATATGATCCTCGGTGTGATGGCCAGGATGATATATTTTTGAATATCAATTTCCAAAGCCTTGGAATATCTCTCATACTTGAATTGGCTTATAGCTAGTCGTAATTCATGATATGATTCTGATTGGATTAATGAGTCCCAATTCTGGAAAATATTCAATAATTCGGAGTATAGTTTGCTTTGTTGATTCACCCCCAAGATTTTTTGTTCCAGTTCATATTCTTCAAATTCATTAACCTTTTGCTCAGCTAAAACATCATCCAATTCTTTGTTATAATTATCAAGTTTGGTCCTTATATTTTCAAAATCAACATTTCCTGATTTTTGTAACTTAATGAAAGGTCTATTTGATTCCTTTATATTCTCATCACTTATTTTCTTAATATAATCAGGGACTTGAACACCCTTCTCTTCTAACTCAACAATGATTTGAAATAATGATTTCTTAGGGACATCTCTATAATATTCTTCATCACTCGATTCATCTTCTTCTTCATAACTCAAGTTGGAATCAGCACCAATCCCACTTCCAAATTTTGATCCTTTTTGCTCAATAGGTTCCATGATACCCTGTCCATCTTTACCTAGCCCCTGGCCTTCGATATATCCCCATTTTTGCATGATTTGCGCACCGATACCGTACTTCTTACCATTTTTGAAGTTATTCCTACCAGTTCGCATCGTGTTTGATATTTTATGGATATCAACAGTTGATAACTTTGGTTGTTTATTATTCTCTTCTTCGTTATCAGTGGCCTTGTTGAATTTTAGATGGAAGTGTTTAGGATTGAACCGTGTGACTCCTGGTTCTTCTTGATATATACCTGGGTCCTCATCAACATCATGATCATCATCTAAAGTGGTATTGTTCCTTATCGTATGAAACTTCCTTTGCTGGATTCCTTGAGACGACTCAAATTCCTTCAATCTTTTCTCTCTTTCACTGAGGCCGGAATCATCCCCCATTTTACTAGTGTCCAGCAGAGTCTACCACATTTTTAGCATGGTTTGTTAGTTAATTTTTCATCTTCTTTTTCCCTTTGAAAAATGACAGCTTTTAACAGCTTTGACACATGAGACACAATGGAGGACAACGTACGGAAATGGGCGCAAGATGCCACTGAGAAACTTAGAATAGGAAGAGAAGTTGGCAATAAGGCGAATGAGTTGTTGAGCGTCACAAAAGAACGGATCAAAAGGACGAATAACTCGTTGATTAAGGCGAATTTCCTTCTAGATTCCTTTAATCAGCAGTTGCAACTGATCCAAACTGTCAATAGTTCCATCGAGTTGAATATTGAGGATAAGAGAGTCGATTCAGAATCAATGATGAGCCATTTGATTGAAGCTATTGAACAATTGAAAGAGGAATTTGAGAGATTAAAGACGATAAAGGTGGATAAAGCATTAGCATCAGATGAACCATCCTTATTTGACTTTATAAGTGGTGAAACCTTGGAGGACCTGGAAATTGATTATGACCAGACTGAAAAATTGATCAGTGTTGTTCTCGATGAGTTAGATCAGAGATATAAGGCTTTAAAGGGGAAACTGAGGGAGCTTAATATGGAGTTTGCAGAATTGGAACAAGTCATTAATAAAGTGAATGATACAGATTGGATAGATGATTCCATAGAAGAGACCAATAAGTTTGAAGAAGAGATTGCTGAATTGATTGAATCCTTGACAAACCATTATGATCAGTGTTCCAAAGGTGTAGCTATCATTGATGGCAAGGCTGATGGTGATGATGATGATGATGATGATGATGAGAAGAGTGGGCTTTTTAAGGTGTTGGAGAATGATTATGAGGAATCCCAAGAGGTGATTAACGATATTAATGAAGTGTATGGAGATATTGAGGAAAAATGTACAAGGATTGATGAATTTCTTACAATTAATTCGTTCGGTACCCAATTAAGCAAGTTTGGAAGGAAATTATTCAGCTTTGGTGAAAAGGATTTAGTCGATTCATTGAATTTATTAAAAAAACATACAAGTACTTTACAAAGACAGCATACAAGGATTAGCGAGCATTGTGATGAAGCAAATGGCTTGATCAAGCATTATGAAAAATTCATTAAATCGTATTATAGTTTAATACTGGAATTGGAGAGAAGAAGAAAAGCTCAAGATACCATAAGAGGTCTCATAAAGGATGCTCAATCCAAGATTAATTCATTACAAGAGGATGATAACAGGTTTAGATCATCGTTTAAGCAGAATAATGCAGAATATTTGCCGGGGGATCTATGGTCTGGATTTAATGAAGCTGATCCTCTGGTAGAATTATCATTCCAGTTTAATGAATTACCACAAATCAGCGATTTCACATTATCCATTGCTAAACGACATTTTCAATGATAAAATATTTCTAGAGTGTATTTCGTAGTTATAAGTCATAATTCATCTCTATGTACACGGTAAACCCTCTCTATTTATAATTAGTCTCTAAGTCAATGAACATAGCTCTAGTCTCCTCAGGTGTCATTGATCGCGGTTTCTTCTCTGAGGAATGTCTTATTGCCAATTTCCCAGCTTCAACTTCTTTATCACCGATCATTATGATATAAGTATACCCCTTCTCCACAGCTTCTTTTATTCTACTACCAACCGTGGTGGATCTTGAATCGATATCGATATGAAATTTATGCTCATAAATCTTTGGAATGCCGTCATCAGCATTTAGTGTTGTAACCAATCTTTCAGAAAATGGGATATGTGTTTGGTTTATTGGAATGATGATGGCTTGTCTTGGTGATAACCAGAATGGCCATTTCCCATTAAAATGATCGATCAAGATAGCAAGGAATCTTTCCAATGAACCAAAAACTGCTCTATGAATCATGATCGGTCTTTTGGTGACACCATTTTCGTTTGTTTGATATTTCAACTGGAATCTATTTGGTAATTGGAAATCTAACTGGATAGTGGCAGCCTGGTGCTCTTTACCAAGATGATCTTTCAATACTATATCGATTTTAGGACCATAAAACGCCCCATCACCTTCATTGATCTGAAATGGTTTCCCTGATTTGGAAAGGACTTCTTTTAAAGTATTTTCAGCCTGGTTCCATTCAGACTCATCACCAATAAATTCATCAGGTTTAGTTGATAGTAACAATTTATATTCAGGAATTTTGAAGATTTTGTAAACTTGATCAATCATCTTGATTGAATTTTCAATTTCCAACTGGATTTGATCCTGTGTACAAAAGATATGACCATCATCTTGATGAAATCTTCTAACTCTTGTTAAACCGGATAATGACCCACTTGATTCATTTCTATGTAATGATGAGAAATCCGATAGTCGGAGTGGTAATTCCTGGTAAGAACGATCAAACCTATCAAAGATGATGCAATGACCAGGACAATTCATTGGCTTTAGACCATACTCTTCCTTTTCTATATCACTTCCCTCAACTTTGAACATATCATCTTTATAATTCTCCCAATGACCAGACTTTTCCCATAATGATTTCTTATAAATCAAAGGAGTGATGACCTCTTCGAAACCAAAACGACGTTGTTGGACTTTCATGAATGAGATTAACTTATTGAATATCCTCGTCCCATGAGGAAGGAAGAAGATTGAGCCGGGAGTGATTGGATCAATCATATATAGTTGTTGCTTAGTGGCAATGGACAGGTTGGTGACCGCCGTTGACTTCGCTTCATGCGAGAGGAATCTCTGACACCGCAGAAGGCCTCTCTTGAGTGAGTTCATAGCTGATAATGGTTTTGCGTCTAACTCTCTGTTCTGGTGAGAGGAATCTCGAGATGAGCTTAATGTCTGTATGTGGTGTCTGGGTGTCGTTAATTTTCATCCACCATAGTGATTGATTAGTATACTAGCACAGTATATTAAGAGATAAAAACACAGTAGGAACAACAATAACCCACAATGCCCGTCCTCCACCAATTGAGAAACGATCTGGCTAAGGGTTCCAAGCAGGTCCTTTTGGTTAACAATGAACCAACAGAGGACATAACAAAAGCCACCAATTTGAGATTATCCAATGGAGAAATCTTCCCATTAAACACAGACACTGAATTCATAGTTGAATCAAAACCAATTAGCTTAAGGACTGCCTTTTATACGTTTTTAAATAAGGATTTACCAGCTGCTGAGTTTGTCACTGATTCACAATCCAAAAACATCAAGACTTTGACTTTTATACAGAGAAATGATTTAATAAATTGGTTACAGGATCCAAATGTTGAATCAGAATATATCAAATCGAGTAATATCAAGGATAAAGATGATCAAGATGATAAAATGGATGTCGAAATTGATGATCCCTTTTTGAAATCGATCTTATCCCATGAAAGAAACTTATTAGATCATAACACCTCATTAAGAGGATTTAAACAAGTTGATTTCAGTAATGTTGGACGTGAATGTGAAATAAAAATAGTTAAACAATTAAAGAGAAAAGGTGGCATTGATAATAAGACCTCTACGAGGGATGCAACTTCTAAGAAAAGACGTCAGAATCCAATCATTATAATCTCACCTGCTGCTTCTTCTTTAATTTCGATCACAAATGTCAAATCATTCTTTGAAGATTCATTCTTTGTCGATCCTAATACCCTGGATGCAAAATCACAAGAACGTTTATCGCCAGCCAGTGATATCAGAAATATAACACATACATTTCCAAGAATCGGCAAACAGACTTTCTTGGTTGTTAATAATACTGATAAATTCACAAAACCTGAATATTGGGATCGAGTCGTTGCTGTCTTCACTACGGGTCAAACATGGCAATTTAGAAATTATAAATGGTCCAATCCAAATGAATTATTTCAAAGGGTTAAAGGATATTATTTCCATTATAATAAAGATGTCATTCCTGCTCAAGTTAAAGATTGGAACGTTGAAAAAATTCCTGTGGATAAGGTGAAAAGGTTCAAAGATGCTGAAGTTTTGAACTATTTTTGGGATAGCTTGGAAAAGTCGATGTTAGCGAAAGGTTGGAATTGACTGTAAATCTCAAATATAAGAGTATGACTGATCCCAGTTCATTTCCTCACTTTGTTCCATCTGTTTAAAAGTCAATTTTTTATAAAATTAATGTAATGTACCGCTAATTTTCCATGTAGGAGGAAACAATTGAAAAAACACATACAAAACCCATCAAGATCTTTAACAAAAAAAAAAAAACACTACCAATTAAATAGCTATTACGAATCGAATCGATTAGAAACGCTATGTTTGTACTCAGGAATGTTCCAATAATTAAAACTACGACTGCAAGATCCATCACGCGGCATTTATTGCCCAATAAGACGTTGCTCTCTAAAGATATAATCAAACCAGGGCTGATGCCATTGGGACATAACTTTCAACGACTGAGGTACCAATCCAATATACCTAACAAGAATCAGAATCAGAATCAGAATCATAACCATAACCATAACCATAACAATAACCATAACAATAGCCATAACCATAACCATAACCACAGCCATAGTAACAAAAGGCCCACTTTGAAGGAATTCCTTGCCAATGCCACTTCATTCTATGAAAGATTATGGATCAGGACAAAATGGTTATTGAAAAGAAGTATGAGGCCTTTCAACGTTGATGATTTCAGTGCCTTCTTCTCATGGTTAGTCATAAGTAATGTATTACTTATCGTGTTGGGGACTACAACATTTGCCTCATTGATCATATTCTTAATGAATACTGTATTTGCTCAGGAATTAGTTGCGAAGACTTTGGGTAATTTCATCACTAAGAATTCAGGTATGACTGTGATATTTGAGAGTGCTATTGTTCCAGACTGGAGAGATGGTAAGATCACTTTCAACAAATGCTTTGTGTCAAAGAGACCCAAAAATAAACGGAAAGTTGGGTTTGAAAAAGGGTCACAGGCCGATGCCATTGCACAGGCTGTTAAAAGAGGTGATGAAAAAGATAACGAAATTGAGCAATATGATACTGGGAACTATACACAGTACGATTTAACAATTGATCAAGTCTCGGTGTCATTATCGGTCAGTAAATTCATCAATGGACGTGGAATTTTAAACGAAGTGGAAGTCCATGGTGTTAGAGGTGTTGTTGATCGTACACATGTTGTTTGGGATCCGAATGATGATGCAAGGAATTATAAGAATGTTCATAAGCCTGGCGATTTTGAGATTGATAATTTCAAAATGACAGATGTACTCTTCACATTGATGCAACCAAAGGGGTTTAGACCGTTTAATGTTAGTATCTTCAGTTGTGAATTACCCATTTTGAGAAAGAATTGGTTATTTTATGATTTTTTGAATGCTACCAACATATCAGGTTCATATGATGATTCATTATTCACAATTCATAAACGTCAAAGGATCAATGATTTCAACGATGATGTCTCAGAGACACAATCTCCTTGGAAACGTGTCACACGTTGTCGTGTTGACTCACTAAATGTTGATCATTTAAACACGGGGTTAGAAGGGCCATTTGGTTGGATCACGAGTGGGGATGTTGATATGATTGGTGATATCATGGTCCCAGAGGATGAAGGTGTTAATGTTGGAGAAATTTTCCATGCAATTGGTGATAGTTTAGCCAAAGAGGCCAGAAGGGCCAAGATTTTATCTAATGAGAAGTATAAGCAAGAGGAAGAGGAAGATGAAGATGAAAAGAATGATGAGGATTTAAAGAAATATTTCATCATGGATTTCCAATTAAAATTGAACAATGTTAAGGCAGCAGTACCCATTTTCACCAATGAATTATCATATGTCAATTATGCCCTTATAAGACCCATTGTTGGGTATATCAACTCAAGAAAGACTTATATTCCAGTTAAATGTCGGATTGTGAAGAGAATTGAGGATTTTGATGGGAGTTGGACCGTTTACGATTCAATGTTGATGGATGATATCTCTATTGAAACTTATGATGCTTTTGCTAATTATGTTGTGAATGAAGAGGTACGGACTTTAAGGTTGAAGAAGATTGGGTTTTGGTCATTACAAATCATATTTCAATTGTTGTTGATGAGTTTGGGAGCTATTGCTTGATCCCGTTTGTATATATAATATGTATTAGCAATATGGTGTAAAACGCGCGAATAATGTTAATGAACATTAAATTTCCTACTAAAAGAGGTCTTTCACATTTAATACTCGTTATTCTCTTTAAATGATACCAAAATGCCAATGTAAGCAACCCCCATCTTATATCTTTAGCTGAAGTTTTCACTAACCACATCAGCACAACTTATCTTAAAATACACAACAATTTGTGTATAAAGTTGAAATTCTATATAAATAAGCCATCTTTGAAAACATCAACAAGTACGTTATTTGAAAGTATTATTCAATCAAACATAACCAAAAATCACCAGGCGTTAATAAGGTTGGAAAAATTTAAACAGCGTATTTATATATCCAACGATCAAATCAATGAAATATTACAGATTTTTAAAGATGAACTCAAAGGGTTGTTATTTAATAAACCTCTGGAATTGATCAAGAAAAGAAAAAATGATGATGTTGTGCAAATGGAATTCAATAAACAGGGTTATAAGATAAGGATACATGTCAGTGTTAAAGACGTTGAAGAGATGAGAAGGGGCATCGTTATCGGTGATTCTAATCAGTTGTTGATAAGAAGACCCAAAGCAAATGGGAATGATGTTCTGGGAGATGAGACAGTGATATTACAGGAAGATGATGATGATGATGATCAAGTGATACCTATTGATGATACAATACAAGAAGCAAAATTCATACAGAAATATTCATATAAAACAACAAAAATCATGTTTAATAAAACTATAAGAATTGAAGTATTAAAAGTTCCAATGGGGATAGTACAAAAATGAATAATATCAAATATAATAGAAAAATGGGATGAGAAAAACTTTGTTTAGGACAATTATTTGATAAAAATGATAATAATAAAAGAAAGAAAAAAAAAGAAGAATAAGGTAATTTTTTTTTTTCAATTCGATTTAAGCAACTGTTGGTTTTGCTTCTTCTTCAGCCCATTCTTGTTCAGCCAAGTTTTGTTCTTCAGTGTAATCTTCATCGTATTCTTCTTCGGTTCTTCTAATACTTAAAGTTGGTCTAACTTGGGCTTGATCCAAAGTCCAAGAAGCCAAGGCATTTTCAGCATCGATAATGATTTGTTTAGATGCTTCATAACCGTCATAAGCAGGTCTTGTTTCACCCGGAGTGACAGGGGAATCATCCAATAATTCTAATAAAGCTTTCCCATAACCAGCAATCAAGGCCAATTTTTCAGAATGTTCTCTTAATGAATCAAATTGATAGTTGAATGCAGTTTTCAATTTTTCTCTTGTAATATTTGATAATTGAGCTTCAGCAACTAAAGATTCAGCTTCCGAACGGACCAATTCTTGTTCCAAGATGACAATTTTTGGGGATTGAGGATCCTTATATTTCAAATAAGCAATCTTATCAGTGATTCTTTGTTTACGATCACGAGAAGGTTGAACAGAACCTTCGATATCTCTGATAGATTTGATTGTTAATCTATATTGATCATAACGATCGATGAATTGATCTTCTAATTCCCCAATTTCATAAATCAAGACCCCTAATTTATCGGTGATATCCGAGACATCATCATCATTTTCTTCACCCCATAAAGATAATTGCTTAGCAACTTCTCTACGTTCATTAGCAACAACTTCAATACCTCTCAAGACATTTTTCTCAATCTTGACCAATTGGGATAATTTTCTTGATAATTCAGGACCAAATTGACCGGCAGTTTGTCTTCTAAAAGAAGAGACCAACCCACCTTTACCAAAGAATCTCCCTGATTTTGTGGTGGAAGGAGGAGGAGGAGGTGATTGCAATTGGGAAGCAGTTGGGGCTCTTGAGTTTCTTAATGAGTAAGTTCTGTGCATCTTTTATATGTATGTATATATTTATATATATATATATATATATATCAATTGAGTAAAATTGAATTGTGGTTTTAAATTAAAGAAAGAGAGAATAAAATAAGACAAGGATTCTCGAGAGCCCCTTCATAAAAATTCCCCCAATTTCCCAAAAAAGGTTCCCACCAAATTCAAAATAATAAAAATTCCTAATCACTTTCGCGAAATTTCAAATTTTGAAGGCTGGTTTGCTTGCTTTCCCAAAGAGGTAATTTTCTATATTTAATGTTTTTTCGTTCATTTATTACGTCATTTTGTGTGGTTTTTTTGTTACTTTCGGTTTCGCGGGTGGTTTTTGGATTTTAAATAAAAATTCAGTTTCCCATTTTGGAATTTTTAAATTTTCTTTTTTCTTGTTTTAACAGGGGAAGAGGAACAAGAAAAACAAAGAGAAACAGAGTAATGTAACAGAGTAATGGTGATACTGACAGTGGTAGTGTCAGCAGTGCTCTGTAGTATACCCAGTGGTACCACCCGGTGATGAGACAGCGTGACTGATATGATGAGGATCTAAGCAACCGCTACACTGAGGGTCGTTCCATGCTACTTATACACCCACAGTATTTATACACCCACAGTATTTATACACCCACAGTATTTATACACCCATAGTATTTAAGAGTAAATAGTAGTTAACAGTATTTAATAGTATGTAACAGTATTCAATAGTGTTAACACGCTTTGTATTCGACTCGCAAAAGCAGTGAAGGTAAAATGATTACATAATGGATTACATAACGATGCAACCGGCGCCCTATTACATAATCACTCAGCCCCTGCTTACATAAACATGCACACTGGATCCAAATTTAATTTCTCTCTCTTTAATTTTCAACCTCATTAAAACAACCTTTTAAATAAACCAAAAAGGCTTTCAGTACTCTCATTTTTTGTAAAACCCCGTCAAAAATGATGAAAGGTTTCAAACAAAGGGTGAGTTAAATTACAAAATCAACACACATTCAAATCGTATATATTACTAACCACTCTTCTTCAACAGCTCTCAAGAAAGGGCTCCTTATCCTCATCCAAGAAAAAGGAGAAGGAAGATTCAAAGGATAAGAAACAATCAAAGACTTCAACCCCTTCTCCTAGAAACAGCACTTCTAATCCTAATTCTAATCATAATCCTAATTCTAATTCCAATTCTAATTCTAATTCCAATTCCAATTCCAATTCCAATTCCAATTCCAATTCAACCTCTTCTATCAATACAATCAATACGTCCAATTCATCACCATCTCCTTCAAAACAAAAACAAAAACAACCCCAACCCAATTCACAACCCAAAATTACCAATAATAATACCCCGATCATACAAATATCTCATGATATCTCAACTCCAAAACCAATCACCCTTGATGATGTCTCCATGATTCAATCTACTGAAAACGAAGTTTCAATTCCTCGCTCTTCTCATTCTTTTGAAAGGTTAACCTTGGTCTCCCCGGATATTGATTTGATTAAATCTCCTCAACGTCATTCATCATCAAGATTTGAACCTTCTTCATACACAGAAATCACAAAATTACTAAGCTTTGATGAAGTCCCTGCTGATAAGAAATTGGAATTGTTTATATTAAAAGTTGACCAGTGTAATATTCTATTTGATTTTAATGATCCTTCTTTTGACATTAGAGGTAAAGAAATCAAAAGATTAACATTACAAGAATTGATTGAATTCATATCATCAAACAGATTCCAATACACTGAAGAGATGTATAAACATGTCGTTGATATGTTTAAAAAAAATCTATTTAGACCAATCCCTCCCCCTGTTAACCCCATTGGTGATATTTATGACCCAGATGAAGATGAACCAATAAATGAAATTTCATGGCCCCATATGCAATATGTTTATGAATTTTTTTTAAGATTTGTCGAATCCCCGGATTTTAATCATACTGTTGCCAAACAATTCATTGACCATGAATTTGTCCTGAGATTATTAGAATTGTTTGATTCGGAAGATCCAAGAGAAAGGGAATGCTTGAAGACAACATTACATAGAGTTTATGGAAAATTCCTCAGTTTAAGAAGTTTTATAAGAAGATCTATCAGCAATGTTTTTTTACAATTTGTTTATGAAACTGAAAGGTTTAATGGTATTGCTGAATTATTAGAAATCTTGGGTTCAATTATAAATGGATTTGCATTGCCATTAAAAGAAGAACACAAGATTTTTTTAGTCCGCGTGCTTTTACCATTGCATAAAGTTAAATCATTATCATTATATCATCCACAATTGGCTTATTGTGTTGTTCAATTCTTAGAAAAAGACCCAATGTTAACAGAGGAAGTAATAATGGGATTATTAAGATTTTGGCCCAAAATAAATTCATCCAAAGAGGTGATGTTTTTAAATGAAATTGAAGATATTTTTGAAGTTATTGAACCGTTGGAATTTTTAAAAGTTGAAATCCCATTGTTTGTTCAATTATCAAAATGTATCTCATCACCACATTTCCAAGTTAGTGAAAAAATCCTATGTTATTGGCAAAATGAATATTTCTTAAATTTAATAACCGAAAATGCAGAAGTTATATTACCAATCATCTTTAGTTCCTTATATGAAATTTCCACACTGAATGACCTAAACGAAACCACTGAATCAAGAGAACTAACAAATGATAATGAATCAATCTCCTCAAATTCTTCGGGAAATTGGAATAGAACAATCCATTCACTGGCATACAATGCATTAAAGATCTTTATGGACTCCAACCCAATATTATACGATCATTGTACTTTGTTATATCATCAGTCTTTACAAGAGACAAAGAGACAAAATGATGAAAAAAGATTAAAATGGGCAAAATTGGAAGATTATGTCAAGAATTTAAAACTGGATGAAAAGGAAAAGGAAAAATTACATTGATTTTAGATTTGCTTTGTAATTGTTTTTCAAATTGATCACCTTATATTACACTGCCTTTTTACATTGACGTTGTATTTTGTTGTTATTAATGGCACTTTTTTTTTATTGGTATTTTCAATTCTTTTGGATAGAATGATTGCATTTCTTGCCTTTTCACTACAAAGCTCTTGTACATTAGAACTTCCTTGTATTCTTTGTATTCAAGTAGTTTTGTACTCCCTCAAGATAACAGGCACAGAACTTGGTGGTAATGAACCAACTTCAGTGATAATCTTTTGAATATATTCAGGGGGAGTTAGGTCATACATAATGTTCAAAATGTTTAAAAATTGGTTATCTTTCCAATTTGTCAATGGGTTGACATTTGGATTACTCTCTTCCTCTTCAAGTTTCTTACCCTTTTGCTTTGTTTGTTGCTGTTGTTGTTGTTGTTGTGATGGTTCCTGATGTGTTTGTATAAATCTTTTCAATGCGACTGACTTTTTCTTTCCTGAAACTTCAACTAAATCTTCATCATCACCCAATTCATTCAATGTGACCGAATCCAATTGAACACGATCTGAAAATTTGATTGATTCACAACAAACAAGTACTGGAATATTCTTATTCTTAGCCTTCATTGCAATTAAAGCTGAACCAACACGGGAGTATAAAAACCCATTTGATAACATTGCATGGGCACCCAAAAATACGAAATCAACATTCTGTAAAACTGTAGAAACTGCATTGATCAAGACATAATGGATTCTCAACCCTTTTGATGTTAGTTCTTGAGCAAGTTTCTTACCTTCGAATAATGGATTTGAATCAACAATTATGACATTGAACCTCTTGCCCTGATCATGGTTGTAAAGAAACAATTCTTTTAATACTTGTGAATTACCAAACGTTAAGATGGTGCTATGGTTTTGGATATGTGTCGATGCATTTTGTATGATTAATTTATCACTTAACTCGATTTTTTCCCTGATATAATTGTCAATCTTTTCGATGATTTCGTCTTTGGCTTCATTATCAGACTTATCAATTGAAATGTATGAAATCTCTTGTTTTAACCAACGAATGGCATTACCCATGGTCACGCTTAAAGGTCTTGCAGTTTTCAAATAATCAATTTGATTACTTAGATAATTTGTCAGGTTTCTACTTAATGTCGTACCACTTGGCGTTTGGTACTCTTTAATGACTCTTTGGAATGCATTCAGCATCGCTTTACATCTTGGAATTGAACCAACGATTGAATAAGATGAATACTTCAACGTCAATGATAATATAATTGGATGGATCAAATTAGAAATTTGGATTGAAGTTAATGAGGATTCATTTCTTTCTTCCTTTGTTTCTAGATGACTGAATAAAGTGGGTTTTTTTTTCGGTTTCTTTACTTTTGTTGGTTCGTTATTACCCTTTTGTTTAATGGTTTGTTCTTTCTTCTTTGATTGATCACCTTGGTTAACAATCCCAGCAGCTTGTTTAGCAGCTGCTCTTTTCTCCAATTTCTCCCTTTTTTTCAATTCTTTCAACTCTTTGTTGGATAATGGTTTGTCCTTGACTTCATCTTTATCCACTTTATCAACTTTATCAACTTTAGGTTCTTTATTCTCAGACATTGTCGCCTTGTTGATGGTTTGTTTCGGGTTTGTGTTGGTGATGAGTGAAATGATTAAATTTTTCTAACCTTCCTACAAACAACTGCTCCTACCGGATCTCGTTTATTTTGAACTATTTACACTAATTTTCATCTTGTTTCACTTCTTTCAACTCATTTGATGATTTTCTTGGTTTTCTAAACAATGATTTATGTTTCAAGTTTTGGAAATTATCCTTAATTCCTAATTCCATTTCAACTTGTTGATAATCTTTAACAAATTTAACAATTTTTCTGATAAATTCATTATCAGCATTTTTGAACTGTTCAGCAATTGGTGATAATTGCAAGTATTTATATCTATACTCTTTAATCTGTTTGACCAACACACCGTTGGATTTATCATTCTGGAATGAAATATCAAGGGATGTATCTAGTGATGATATCTTTTGTGATAAATCTTGTGGAATTTCTTGTTCAAATTTTAGATATATAGCAGCTTCAAGTAATGTAGTGATATCATCATGATCTGAGATCTTAGCCTTAGCAATCTGAACTTTTGATATGGTATTAGCAAATGATTTTCTTGGGTTTATGTACAACATTGTCAATATAAAATTCAAATTATCAGCATTTAAAACAGTCTTGAACTCTTTTTGAAAATAGATAAAACTCAAAGCATGTGGGAATTTCCTTAATTCAGCTGATTTCTCCAAAAAACAATTCAAATGATAACTAGAAGTATATTTTGGTTTTCTGGACAATTCCAACATTTTTGATTTTAACCCATACAATTCATCAACGGATTTGGCTTCTTTCAAGAGTTTGCCAAACACATACTTTGAAGGAATCTTAGGTGGTTCTAATGGAGTGATTCTTCTTTGGGCAATTGGATCCCATAAATCTCTTGATAATAATTCAGATGAATTCTTTTTTCTGTAAATTAATGGTCTTAAATCTTTTGGGGTCTTGTAATATTGTAAGAAATCGCCGATTTCCGTCTGGGCTTCTATTAGCTTAGCATCCCTAGCAAGTTCTTGTAATGAAATACGTGAGGAATGTAGGTTTCTCGTGAAACGAAGCATTCTTTCTGTGATTAATTTTACTGTTCAATGATTATTGTCCGGTTTTCCATTTTTGACGTTTTTTCCATTTGTTGAAAAAATTTGAGGTTATTGTTAGTGCTGTAATTTACCGATGATGTTTCCTTTCATCTTTCGCCTGTCTCTGCCTAAATCTCGGTAATTTTGAGTACACAGCTTTTTTTTTTATATATAATAAGGAAAACTATTATAATTCTTACTATAAGCATTTGATAGTTGAATACTCTTTTTAAACTGATGGATAATGAATTATGAACCTTTGGACTCGTTGCCATACATTGACGAGGATATTTCTGATACTCAGCGTGGGGCGATTCAAGATTTGATAAGGAAAGAATTAGAAAATGAGGACATTTTAAACATTCATCCAACAGTGGACCAATTATACCCATCAATAGAGACACATTCAATACTTGATGATATTGATCCACAAGATTTAATAAAAGATGATTTCACAATTGGTGGCATTGACTTATCACGATACTCAGACCTCGAAAACACTGAAAACTTGAAGAAATCAATCATTTATCAACATTTGAAGTACAATACTTTGAAATTGCTCAATGAATACGGTTCAAATCAATGGTTGATAACAAATGATTTATCACTTTTAGATAATGAAATGTTGGAAAAAGAGATTGGTAATAAGAGGCAAAAGATAAATGATTTGAATCAATATAGACAACAAGTACAACTGGAGATCAAACCTACAATTGACTATCTATCCAAGAGATGGGAGGATGGGATAGCGAAAAATATTGATATTGGTGTTGAGATTGCAAATCTACTATAACCACTATTTGAAAACATCAAACACTCAGATCAAGTTTAGAATCCCCTGATATAAAATATCACTATCTGCACGATACCGTATCCATTCCTCATTAGTTTTATTAAACACAAATTCAATCTGGAAATTCTCCAACTCATCATTGAATCTAATACTCATTGAATAATCCAATACATTTGAATAATGGAATTTTTTCTCATAATGATCAATTTTCTCAGGATCATCTGGTAAATTATCCTTATCCAAATCGATAACATCCCCATTAGACAAATAAATATAATGTTCATACCATATGTCACTTATATCTGAGTTAAAATCCTTTTGATCTGAACACGATTGAGCAACCGCTGATTGAATCTTTGAATCAAGTGACTTGGAAATCCCCAAGATTGTGTCCTTATCTTTGAACACATCAGTTGAATAGATAATACAATCTTTCAATTTGCTCCATAATGACCACCTCTTCTTTATCAATTTCTTATCGATATGGCCTTTTGTCCAAACAATCTTTAGCTTCAATTCAATAACTTTTCTCAAGAAATAAAGAAACCACATCCATAAGATCCATTCAAATTCAGTCCTCCATGCAGCTGGGAGTTCGTTATAAATACCCCAAAAGCATGTACTAACTTCATTATCAGCTTTGCCCACTGGAATGGTGGTATTTGATAAGTACATACTTGATGATGATTGTTGATGGTGGATTCGATATCTGTATAAATTTCCATTGTATAGAGCATCAAAAACATCTCAATTGAGAATTAATATTGTAATCATTTCACTTTTGAGTTATTTATTGAGTTAACTGAGTTAATTCAACAACAACTAATTAACTCAAAATTCATGATTGTTACCTTACAGAGAACCATTAATCTGAGAATGCTATCAGGTTTGATAGAGACAAACTACACATCGATAGTGACATCTATGACAGAACTCAAACAGACGGGTATAGCTGTGGTTTATATACCACATTTTGAACATTATATTCATTCTGTATAATGCATATACTGATATAAACGTCCAGAAGAACTCACCAAATAAATCTATATCTGTATCCATTACGAAGAGGTTTTCAGGAAAAAGTGTTTAAAAAGGTAGCTAACAATGACCATCCATTTGAATGACACAAAGTAAGCGGATCAGATCGAACAAGCTTCAACCAGGTGGAATTAAAAATTGGGACATTTCAAAAGAATACGCAGTCGGGGCAGGGCGGCTCAGATACCAATGTTAGCCTCATCTGTATCAGAGGGAGATTCCCACTATTTCTTTTGCCCGCAAGTAAGATCACATACAAAACATTCTAAAGAATCATCTTTTATCGAAGTATTGGGTTAATTTATTGGATCAATGACTCAACTCTTCCCGTTCATAGCATGATGTAACAGGAAAATTGAATGATACGTTAACCCTTCGAAAACGATGAAGGCCAGATGTTTGAAGTATATCAGAATATATAGGAAAGCCAAAAAGTAGAGCCAACTAAATGATTCTCTAAAAGTCTGAGAAAGCAAAACAGCTGGTAACTTTGCCGAAGCAAAACGTATGCAAATTATAGGAAAGATCGAAAGAACTCTTGACTGGCTTACGTCTCTCAATACCCTACTCAACCCTGAACTAAATCATGCGATTGAGTGTTACATTGCCGCAATTCTTTACCGGGACGTCTATACTCATGAACCACCACGTCAGTAAGGTATAAATTAACTCAGCTGTATTTTTGTAAGGTAGGCGAACCATCCAAGAGACTTGAATTGAGATTGTATGCCAGGGAGAGGAAGGACTTTGATATAACCTCATTCAATGGAATTTAAAATGTCGGCTACGAACTACTGTGTATATATAGACTTGGGATTCCGTAGGATTCGTAGTTATCCAAGCCTTGTGAATCATCGGCATCAAAAGAAGACAAATATTATTGCAACTAACTTTCTTGCTTAACAGCCCACCACCACTAAGTGTGTGTTCACAATGGATTGTTTCAACAATGGAAAGAGGGCAGTGAAG
Organism: Taiozyma yuanshanica; assembly: GCA_030569295.1. Taxonomy (NCBI): domain Eukaryota; kingdom Fungi; phylum Ascomycota; class Saccharomycetes; order Phaffomycetales; family Wickerhamomycetaceae; genus Taiozyma; species Taiozyma yuanshanica. The sequence goes on from JAJMKP010000005.1 coordinate 509,118, forward strand.
AATACATCCAACTCAATTGAAATTGAGCAATTCGACAAAATGACGTGAACTAAGTGCCAACTGCAGATGCTAGCACCTCATTTAGTTGAAAACCATTTAAATGCTCTCAGTCCCCATATTGTTTGTTACAAGATCAAAGTGTCAAGTATAAAAAAGAATGTAAAAAGAATGGGTGCAACTGTAAAATGATCATGATCAACGTGTTACCCGGCTGTCAAACAGTAAAACAGATCTCCGCGAACTCGTTCTGCAAATCAGAATTCCTTGTGAAAAGCCGCCGTATAATCAAATTTTCTGACATTGGAGAGAACAACCCAAACACAAACAAAGAGACAAACGATCGCAAATTTGCCACAAATTCTCACACTCATTCGATAGCTTATTAGCCCAATTGTTCGTTGATCCCTTCCCGCTATCTCTCCCCGACAACCAATCAAGAAATTATTTAAGTCTTCCCCGTGTGATTACTGTCTATTGTATTGTGTGTTTGTTATTTCTGTGTGTGTGTGTGTTATCTGTCAAAAACCACGTTGTTTAATCATAAAAATATCGACACTCAATTTTGATAAAACTAGAACCGTTGAATGTCACTCAGTCAAAAATGGATCACAGCTCGATACAACGGCCCCAAAGGGACAAAGAGCTAGATCACAACAGTGAACACCAACAACAAAAAATAACAGGCCGTAAAGCTGCACATTCCCTCAGATTATTCAGAAATGATAACAATAGTAACCCCAACTTCACCGATGAACCTCAGCAAAACAAAGATGGTGTCTTTTCAAATAACCTTAGGAACTCAAAGGTCACTAAAAGAGCATCCATATCAACTGCTTCACTTTCTCATATTGCGGATGAAATAAAATCCTTTAAACTATACACACCTAAAAAGAACCAAATACCTAAGCTTGATGCCCCATTTGATGATTCACATATCTCATACAGTTACAGAAAGAAAACTCCTGCTATATTCGTGGAGAATCCTGCTGATCCATCAGAGTCCATGGTTGAGCCAGTCTCATCAGCAACTTATATCCCTAAAGGTCATGATAATGAAAGAATTAGATTAGAAGAAGAAATAAATATACCAACGGATCATCAGAGTGATGGTAGTGGAACAACAGCTTCAACTACGCTAGGTATGAGTGAGGATACAGCTCAATCTATAGATAAAGAAGAAAATGCTGTTAAATTCTCCAAATTTGATGAAACCTATGAGTATAAACCAGACCTTTATGATTCAAATTATAGATTACCAGAAGATGAAGACATTTCTGAAGAAAGTGATCAAAAACACAATGATTTTTCACTTGCCGTTGAACTAACACCATTCAAGAATAAAGTTGGTGGTCATACCGCTATATTCAGGTTCTCTCATAGAGCGGTCTGTAAAGCATTAGTTAACAGAGAAAATTGGTGGTATGAGACAATCGAACAAAACCATGAAGATATTTTGAAATTCATGCCAAAGTATATCGGCGTCTTGAATGTCAGATATACTACTTTAGTGGATGAAAATGATGATGTCGGTAATGCTTCACTGAATGATCTGCATGAAACTTCTCCTGCACTGGGGCCAATTGATGAACATGAAGTTTCACAAGTTGAAAGTCCACTGATGATGAAAACTAAGTCATCTACTTCTTACACTGAAGAATTGCCACCAGAAGTGGTCCTTGATGATAACAAACATATCATTCCAGAGTCTTTATGGGACCAATATTCAAGCTCTGCTCCATCTCCTTCATCATCATTCTCATACTTATCAGAACAACTTTCACCACATGCATCTCCTGCTCTCAATGCATCTCCTGCTCTGAATGCATCTCCTGCTGTCACAAGTAGCTCTCTGGGCTCGACAACTGTGAATAGAAAATTACAAGAATTAGTCCTACAAGAAGTCTTTGCCCCAAGAAAGAACGCAAAATCCAAAGGCTATAGAGGCCTGAAACACTCTACATCACCAAGACTGGGTAGATCTGGGAGTGGTATTTCGCTACTACAGAACTCACACAATCGTACGTCTGCCAAAACCCATCGTCTAAGTGCATCTTCTTCAGATTTGGATAGAAGACCAAGACTGGCCGAGTCTCCAAGATTAGTCAAAACTTATAGTTCACTGGTTAACTTGCAGGATGTTAATGAAGATGATAAGGTATCCCAGTACAAAGGAGATGAAGATAGCGCCTTTCATGATGAACAAGACACTCAAAATGATTCGATCTTCGTCATGGATGAAGAAGACGTCAACAATGCTGATCTGGGCGATGATGAAAACGATTCCACCGTTTCTGATTCCGCTATTTCTCCTCTTGTCATTCCAACCAGACCACACCGGAAGAAGATACACCGAATTGAAAGATTCATCTTGCTAGAAGATTTGACCAATGGTATGTCCAAGCCGTGTGTTCTAGATTTAAAAATGGGTACTAGACAATATGGTATCGAGGCAACGTACAAGAAGAAGATATCCCAGAGAAAGAAATGTGCTCAGACTACATCACGTAAATTAGGCGTAAGAATTTGTGGTATGCAAAGTTGGGATAAAAAGAAGGAAAAATTCATCTCTAAAGATAAATACTTTGGTAGAAGAGTAAAAGCTGGTTTTCAATTTGCTTCAAGTATAATAAGATATTTATATGATGGTGAATCTGTTTATTCAGTTTTAATCAAGATTCCTCATTTAGTTGAAGATCTAAATGAATTGGAAAAAGGTGTCTCAAAGTTGAATGGCTACAGATTTTATGGCTCAAGCTTATTAATGATCTATGATGCTGAGGACATTGAATCCATAAAGTTACACATCATTGATTTTGCCCAATGCATTTCTAGGAATAACGTCAGAACACTAAGTGGTGATTCAACCACACGTATAACTTTCCCACCAAAGCATCCAGATGAGCCGGATAATGGTTATTTAAGAGGTGTCAGGACAACTATTTTCTATTTAAAATTAATATTCAAGAGACTAACGGGTGAAGCGTATAAAGATTATAAATCGTTAGATTTGGTTGGCCAGAATAAGGACAAATTCAAAGCTCAAAAACTGGATTGGCTAGATGATTTTGATGAAATTGAAGAAAGTATTGAATTTGAAGATTTATATCATGAAGATTTTGATGATGTTCCGCAATTTTCAATTAATGACGAAGGTGATGTATCTGAATGACCGCTTCAGGAATAGTGCTCGATGTGTAATATTTCATATGTTTAGAGGTTTGTTGGTATGGTGATGATGATGATTATATTGCTGTGTTGTTTCTGATTTTATTTATTCTGTTGTTGTTTTTTTTAGTTGATCCAGGTGTAATTGAGCTGTTTAAGGGGTCTAAAGACGGATGCATTTTATTTAACGATAATGACATAATATTTAATAATCTTTAGACGAGACTGTATGTTACCAAGCAATTGCGTTCACTTTTTTCAAATTTTGTTTTATTATGACAATAGATCCTATACAAAAATACATTAGAAAATACTTATATTAAAAACCCTTAAATTTTATTTGTTTAAAACATCAGCATCGTATCTTTGTTTGAACCAAGCAATGGTATCTTCTTTACCGGTTTTGTGTTTGTTACCAACAACATTTTGAGTACGTTTTCTTCTAGCAATTCTGTTACCTGGTCTACCCATAACGACGTAGAAATCCATACCGTAAATACCAATAGATGGATCATATTTGATACCTAAATCAATGTGTTCATCAATACCAAAACCAAAGTTACCAGTTTGTGAGAAGTTCTTATCTCTTAATTGGTATTCTTTAACTTTTAAACCTCTTTCCAAGATTTCTTCAGCCTTTGGACCTCTAACGGTAACATGAACAGCAATTTTTTCATTTCTTCTGATACCAAAAGTTCTAACGGTGTATCTAGCTTTTGATTGAACTGGAGTTTGACCAGATAATTGTTCTAAAACTTTTGAAGCTCTAGTTAAACGATCACCGGATTCACCAACGGAGATGTTTAAAACTAATTTTTCAATTTTCAATTCACGCATAGGGTTTTGAGCTTTTGAAGACTGTAGGTTTGTTAGTATATAGGTTCATAAAAGTTAAAATTTGTTTGATGAGTGGTGATGGAAGAGTATCTGTGCTTGTTGGAAGGCCCCATGATTTCTAATGAGACTCATTGATGAATTCTGGATAGGGAATGTAGTGTAGTTTGGATCTTTGATAAATCTGGTAGTTAAAGCGTTGGGCCTTGGGATGACAAAATTCTTTGGTTGGCCATTCGTTCTTGTTTGATCAATCTCTGCTCATTCATATCCCTTATTTTCATCATTCTCAAATATTTGAATAAATCTACGAAACCTTCAATGAATTAAACCATGGCTCTAGCTGAAAAATCATGATAGCTTTCCAGGTGAACAAAGTCTGAAATCTAGTGGGAACGATAATGAACTTTCTTTCTCTCCCTCGTATTTTTGAATTCACAGACAACACTTTCTTCTTTCTCTTTGACTCCATCATGACTAGGATAGAACATACCATTTTGAAATGATGTTTTATTGAAGTCAACTATGATCTAAGAAAAGATTTCAGCTTTTTTGATATTTTTCACCTAAAGCTCTCCAAATTTTTTTTTTTTGCCTGCTCTCTCTCTATAATGAAAGTCTGTGTCCCGAAACAAAGAAAAGGCTGTTGGACCCAATTTTTTTAGCGGAGAATTTCTCATTTTAGGCAGAGTGCGTAAATTTGAGTATGCATATCTAGGAAGAAATCCAGCGTAAATTTCGGTCCCAGAAACACCCACCCCCCAAAAAAAAAATAATGACAGATTTGACGGTCAAATAACATCTGTTGTGCGTTCCTTTTCCTTTTCGCGAAAATTGTGTGCGGTGGTTTTTTTTTTCCCCAAAATTTTCTGAGTTTTGGCAGAAATTTCGAGCCAGGGGAAATTTTTGTGACTGTGACTTTTACATCCATACACCAAGAGAATTGTTGACCTGGGATAAATATGGAGGAGATAAGAGAATTTTTCGCGCGAGTTCTTGAGAGGGGCTGATAAGCATCTTGGATCATGTAAGGATCTACAGAGGTTATTCAATTGATAAAGTAATAGTTGACGTATGCTCCAGTGCAACGTTAGTGTTTTTTTTTACTGACGTGCTGTTTCAGTTCTGATCACACAAATTAGCAACCATCGGAGAAAGGATATGTTCATATCTGAGAATCGCTTGTACAGATTAACTTGAATTCCTTGTTGATTAGAGATCGAGTAATAACATACTACTTCAATATAGTACAACTAGAGTCCTTTTTGTAAGGAATATTGAGTTAATGTAAAAGTATGACTATGTACGCATAACTGAGAGGGGGGTATCAATTAGTATAATACAATAACATGTTTGGTATGATGTAATAATACAAATGAAATATGAATGTAGTAAGACAAACTAAGTGAACGTGAATATGCAAATGAAATGAATTAGGGTATCGTAATAAAATTGTAGCGTAAAAAGCGAATGAAATTGTCTCTCTGAACAATAAATGGTTCCTGAAATGAAGAAAAAAAAGAACAGTTTCTGCGGATGGTTTCCAATTAATAATCAGCTGTAATGTGGTGAATAGTATGGTATATGGTAATTTGTTCAATAGCGACTGACATAATCAACAATTTCTTTTAATGAAGATCTTTTCAAAATGATTAATTTTAAGAGATCATAAGCCTCTTTATTGTTTTGCAAGATTTGTAATTCCTCATATGATAAAAGATCCAAAACCTTGTTCTTCTTGATACATTCATTCAAATAGATTAATCTACTTGATGAACTGACAGAGTTTAGAGCTTCAGAGTATGGTTCCTTCCCTGTAGCTGCGTTCAATAAAATTAATCCAACAGCATATAGGTCAGTGTCAAACGATGGAGATGACGGTGGTGATTTAACTAATTCTGGGGCACAATATTGTAAAGTAACATCAAAGAAGGAACCATTGGAGATCATTTCAGAGTATTTATCCATGATATCGTCATATAGACCTGCACTTGTGAAATCTGCAATTTTGAAATCTTGAGATTCTTGGTCGTATAAGATATTCTGTGGTTTCAAATCGAGGTGAATTAAGGAACATTTCCTTAGAATGATCAATCCAGTCAACAACTGTTTGGCAAGTTTCCACCATAATGAGGAACCAATCCTTAATGATGTAACAGCAGATGAAGATGACTTCGACCTGACTAATTCCTCTAAATTGGAGTGCAAATGTTCAGAAATCAAACCTGGTAGAGATTCACCATGACGAATCTTGGAGTAATGACTCTTTTCTAGAAAAGTGATACCCATAATATTCAAAATTGGAATATTTTCAAAGTCAGACAATTGAACTTTTTGCTCAATGATCTTGTAGTTTATCAACTCTCTGAAAATGGGTTTGCAATTTCTCTTGCTCTTTGCCAACTTGATAGCTAGGGCCCTCTCACCAATTCTGCACGAAAACACATTCGAAAATGAACCTTGACCTATAAGTTTTTCAAGTTTGAAACCAAATGATGAATCTATTACGGAGTTCTCAATCAGAGTGAGTATCTCATCTTGGGAATAGACTGAAGAGTGTGGTAAGTGATTATTATAGTCATTAATGGACACGACGGAGATAGGAGTTTCCACTGGTGTTGATGATGATGATGAAAATTCATGGTCTCGAGGTGAAACAGGCGATGTTAATGGTGAACTGAGTTGATTGATTGAGGTATTGATGAAAGATAACGGAGCCCTAACACCAGGTGACGCTGATACTCTAGTTGAAACAGAAGATAGGGGTGATATTGGCTGTAGTATGCATTCATGAGGGGTTTCGGGAGTCTTTAAAGAAGCATTGGTGAGTTTTTTATCAAATGTGTCGTTACTGATCATGGGGTATTCAATATCTTTATTATCATGCAACGTGGAACTATTTGGGGATTCTGGGCTATGTGGAAACGATACTGAAGAACCAAATCTCTTTTGTGAAGATACCGGGGGCGTCTTGAACATCTTTGATAATGTGGGTTTGCCTTCTGCTCTTTTACTATTGTCTTTGGGTATTTTTGTCGCTGAAGATGAGACAACGTTATGATGGCGATAACCAAGGCAGTTAAAAATACAGAACACACCGATCCCAAGACTCTTTGGCCGTTCCTGTGTTATTAATGCTGCTATGCAGTGATATTCTCTTTCGATTATGGAATTAATTGTCGATATGGAAACGAGATTTAACAGTTTTTTATATGAATACAGCTTTCTTAATCAGTAAAATTAGTTATCAAAAGTGGGCAGCTGTGAGCCTGGTCATCATGCGGGAAAAAAAGAAAGAAAAAAAGCAATATTCGGCAGCTCCAAATCGGGGTAATGTTTCCCAGGAAACGGAAGAATTTTATACGTAGTGCTCGGGACTCAGCCAAAAGAATAATTCAAGATAGAAACAACTTCAGTGATTCTCAATATTGTCTTGTCTGCTTGTTACGTTACTGTTTGAAACTAAGTGTAGTCTGTAGCCAACGAACTGTCTGAAATTTAGGCTGAAACTTAGACTCTGCACCGTGCTTGGGGTAATATTTTACCCTTGATGCTTACATGATTCATTCATAAATCTGTACTATTCGGCCCTAACAAAGTTTTCGAATCAACACTGAGCATACACACGATGAAGAGAACCTCTTAACTAGTAACTCGCTTAACTAGAAACTACTATCTTTTTCGCTTTTATCTACCGGATGTTCGGTCCCTGAGTCATAACCTCAGAAGGTACTAAGTATTCGTCCCTTAGATCATAACTTTACAAGATACCAAGTTCTCTTTCACAAGGGTCCTTAGATGATGAAACAAGCTTGCATGTTGTTTTAGTGGGGACTATAGTCCGTTGCCCATATGCCGTAAAATAGGAATGTACATGCGTGTGCTGTTACGTTCAACTGTGGTTACATGGACATAAAAAATGCCGTAAGTAAAGAAAAGGGGCTTCAAACTCGAGAGTAACGGTTGAAAGTGAGAGTTGTAACAGCTATATAAGCTCTTAGATAGTGGACAAACCACCAACTACTCGCGTAAATTTTAAGGTTCTAGGTTTAAGATATATCTTGAATGTTGGAGATATGTTAGTGGCTTCTGGCAGCCAGATTTGATCCGGGACTTACTCCAAAAAGCCTCGGGGAGAAGAAGGTGTTGAACTGGAAAAAAACTGCCAGATTAGCACAGCGGGACTAAATGCACAAGGGTCCGGGCGACTAACCAACTGCCTGCTTATACCAGTTGGAACTGGAGAGGAGGCCAATATGACGAAATAAAAAGTGAACAAAGTCATATACCTATGATAACCACGATGGTTACAGTAGTCGAAAGTTGCAGATCGCTCTTTACCCACCAAGTTGAATCCGTCATAAAGTACATGTACACAAATTCCTAGTCCCTGAACAGGAAGTATAATACCACGTATGGATTATCTAATCTGGTTCTATAAAATAAGAACAAGAAAAGATAAGAGATGAAACATAAATCTCCTTGCGCATGAAATACAAGATACTGCACACAAAAATGACCATGGACGAAATGTAAACTCTCTTATACAAGAACATCTAATTACTTCAAAACCTGTTAGCCCACCTGGACTTTACATACCCACAATATGCAAGAAAGTATGGTGTAGGGCCTGGTAGGTTTTTCGATCACCGATCTGAGATCAACCGTAATAACTTGTATTAATGGTCCGGAGCAGAACTTGAATAAAAGTTTTGTCATATTAGTTTACTTGATTGAGTGACGTAGTTGATATTTTTATGCACTAATTGACAACCATAGTATTCGGTGGCTTCATTACTCACGAATTCTGCCCTTGACGTTTCATTACAACTGTCAGATGAAGAGCATGAGAAAGGTTTGGTTTGCCCTGGTTAGATCAGCCGATTGTGCTCGACGAGAACGAGTCGGAGGCAACATGCTTTTGATTAGTCAATTTCTAAAATTACCTAGCCCTCGTTTGTATGTGTGTCTGATATAATCATGAATATATACATATATATATCGTTATAATTCTTAGACTAGTATATATGGAACTTATTATAATAGTTATATATATAATATATATATTTGTATGTTGAAATAGAGCACCTTGAAACTGCTGAAGTCACAATGTCTGATTACTATAAGTACTAATTATTTTGCAGAAAGTGCCGCGGCAATGTTTTTTGCGAAGGTAATGGTGAATTCATAGAGGAAGCCAATTCGACGAAATATGATGCATTTCTGCACAAATTTCAGTATACCGCCTAGATCGGAGAACAATCAAATGACCGATATTCTATCCGTACTTGCTACCAATGAATGCCTTTTAATTAAGCTGTGCCAAAAGGTGTATCTTCAGCACCAATCGCGAGCTTGGTCAGAATTACAAAATACCAAACTACAAAGTTATGGAAATACATAGTAAAAAAAAAAAAAATTCGGAGGGTTGGCCGAGTGGTCTAAGGCGGTAGACTTAAGATCTACTGGACGGTTGTCCGCGCGAGTTCGAACCTCGCATCCTTCATTATACTTTTTATAGCTAAAGTTTCCTGTTCATATCTCTTTGTATTCGGTTATTTCAGTCTTGGTATGCGGATTTTTTTTTTCAGACTGAGTTCCAAGCCTAAATGAACCATTGCTGTGTTGAGTAGAAAGTTGATTACAGTATAACGGAGATTTTGTAGGTCTCCTAAGAAAAAGGCCAGGCATCCTCAAAAGAACCCTCATAGACCTAATGCGTACATCAGTCAAATGATAGCTGATGATGAAGGAAGATATGCAGAGTGAAAGAATGTTTTTAGGCACTGTGCTGATAATACATGACTCAAACGGCAGCATGTAAGCAAGTTTTTGAACCTGCATGCTTCTATTCAAATATTTAAATGGTATCTAAAAGTTAACATCCATAAGCACCTAACAATGAAACCGAATATAAGATTGATTAGGGTTTTCCGCCAATATTGAACATTTCATCCAAACTCCAATTGACAGCATTGTTCTGTTCATCCAAGGTGAACAAAGTTTCATCACTCAGAATGTTCCTGAACATTTCATCCACAGCATCATTCTTCCATTCGAAAAACCCAAAGTTTTGTGCGGCCGCAGGAACCAATTTTAGTGCATTTTGAGGAGTGTTAGTTCTCAGTGGTGTGGCATACTTAGGTTGGATTATCAAAGGACCTGTGATTGGGTTTAAAATGTTTGGACCTTTTGGAGGGTTAACCCCACCTTGTATAGCTTCCTGGATAATTGAACGATCAGTTCGTTCAGAACTGACTGAATGAGGTCCTTGGAATTGATTATAAGTGATATTTGGCTGGATCTTTGTGGCGAGTTCAACTTGCTCCTTCGGTAGGTTGTTATTTAAGTAATTGTTGAAATATTTGCAAAGAGCAATGACGGCATAAAGACAGAAATTGAAATTGAAGACATGTCCATATGATTCATTGTTGATGTAAAGCATATGCTTACATGCTAATGTGATCAAACCATGTAAAAATCCTGGAATTCTAAAAGCCTTGTTCAGTAGTGAGTCTTTGTCTCTGATATCCAGTTTTTCAAACTGATCAACGGATAATGGATAATCCCGTGGCGGTGCCCTTAAATCAGACTGCAACCCAGATGCCAACCCTCTAACGGTGTGTGAGCATAAGGTACAGTAAACTTTCAAGAATGCCAGTTTTGACAATGACGTTATGGAGGATGACACTTCAACAATGTTATGAACTTTCCGCACTGTACCACCATTACTTTTTTTATTTTCTTCGTCAGTTGCACGACAGGCACATTCTAAACGAAGTAATAGTTCAATCAAGTGTGTCACTGCAAGTGCACCATACTTAAAAATACCATTATAAGCAGCATCAACCAAGGGATCCTCAGGATATTCTTCTTCCAATCCAGCATAAATTACTTCGTATAACACATGTAGGGCATTAATGGCCATGATTCTAGTCTCTATGAGTTTGATGTTGAGGAAATTTGTGACATAGTCCTCTGATTTGGATAACGGTCTGATATCTTTACTTAATGATTCGCTTTCCATTTGTTCGATCTCTGTTACGATGGATACCAATTCATCAACCTGACAATCTTCATGGGATACGAGTACTTTAATCGCCTGTCTCAGAAGCATCATCAATTTGATATCTTTTCGTGAGTAATCCAATGATGATTTGTGGAGATATTCGTCACTTATGCTTAGTGGGATACCTAGATTGAATGACAAAATTGTATCCTCCTTAAGTATAAACAGCCACATTGAACGTAAAGTTCCTCGGAAGGATATATCCTTATCAGCATAGGCTTCGTCAATGTCGGTATTCAAACCTAAAATGAGGGCCATATTAACTGCATTTCTCAAATTGAAGGCAGAATTTGAGCCATCACCACCATCATCTTCGAAAGGATTGATCTTCTTCATCTGATGGCGGATCAACAAGCACTGTAATGTGACCACCGTAGTTCTCTTACTAGATCTTGATAATACTAGTAAAGTATCAACAAATTTTAAAAGGTGATCTTTTCCATCATAAGCATGGTTAGAATCGATAGCATTAGTTTGAATGAGCACAAATTTAAATATCAAAACAATTAATGCGATTTTGGCGTAATGACAGGAGTTGCTAGCATACACGATCTTGAATTTCTCACTGTTTACATCCATTTGAAACAATTCATGAAAAGACTTCATAACTTCCTTGGAGTCAACAACCGGGTTTTTATAGTGCCAATAACTATGGAAATAGATGTCTAGATAGTCTTTAATCTTGAAAAAATCAGGTAAATAATCAGCCAAATTTTTCAGCAACTCCTTTGGAACGGGTGATATCAGATCCTTGTACGTTTCTGGATCAGCTTTCTTTAAATTTTTAGCAACTTTCCATTCCCTTCTTGCATTTGAAACGTATAGCTTAGCCGTTTCGATGACTTCATGAAAAGCGGGTTTTGACTCGATCATTGATCTCCAGCTGGTTGGCCCGTAATATATTACTTTATCTCGTTTGAAAGTTAATGTGCGAAACTTCTTCAATACTTTGCCCGGGGCTCTTGGGGAAGACGTGATGGATTTATTTTTGATTTCATCTAGTTCTAATTTCAACTTTTTATTCTCTTCGGTCAACAACAATAAAGCTTCCTTTGGAGTTGGGGCATCATCGGGACTAGGAATGAAGGGTGAAGAATCATAGATACACAAATGAGCTGGGATGTTCTTTTTGACACAAGAGGAGCACGGCCTTCCTTGATCGCATTTAACTTTTCTCGTTTTACAAGAGGTGCACGTATGGCTTATTCTCTTCCTCTTCTTTCTCTTATCAGATGCCGCCTTGATGTTACAGTTGTAGTTGTTAGGGGTCCACATTTCTATATTTGTGGGCATCTTAGCTGGTATTTAGGAAGTCAATTGATGATAAGAGTAGCCGCTGTTCTCTTTTCAGTTCAAAATTCACAAGGAATCTAATAGCTGATTGTTATTTTATAACTTTTACAGTCTTGGAGATTTGACGACAGCGGCACTGCCGCGTATCGCGACAAAGGACGTTATTTCCGCGAAAAGAGTCCATTGTTACCCGATTTTGTGGGAGATTAGCGAATCTCCTCAGAGGAGACTCTCAGAAGAGGTTTAAATATAGACCAAAGCTCTCAGAAGCATCCACAGTGTCCATTTCACTTTTTAGTTTAGCGAGGGATTTGAAACGTACAAGGTAAAGTATATATAGACTATATATAGACTAGTGTATTTTTAACGCATTCTCAATACACGTTAGTGTATCTCTGTAGTTCCCAGGAGATATCACGTGACCTCAGTCTAAAATGCCCTGTATCTCGACTCTCGAGTCGAGTCTCTCGATCAACTACTAATACAGTTGATTGTACCTGAAATATCATTGTAAGGGAATTTTGGTAATTTATTTCAACTAAATTTTCACCCAACAGAGTTGCCACGGGGAAGAATAAAGGTCTGCACTAGGAAGATGACCACACACAGGCTCTTGCCCGTCTACAAGAATGCTAATACGAAACCGTCCACTGCTTTCGATCTCCTACTGGATAAGGAGGCTCAGAAGCTGCTTTTGTGTTCCAACAGAAAGGTCAAGGTTATTGTTAAGAATGGCGAGATGCTCCTGGCCATTGGTGGTAAGGGTTACAAGTTAGACAATGGGGAACTTACAAGGGCCAAAACAACTGTCTATAAACAATTCTCCAGCTCCACGTTCAAGAATATTGGAGACGTCCGTCAAAGTCTAACAATTGATTCTACATCATCATCAGCGTTATTGATACATTCAGGCAATAATACCAAAGAAACAGTATCCCCTCTTCCAACACAGTTGTCTACGCAGCCGCGTTCCATGAATGGGCAAATGCACTCGTCTTCACCGCAGATCGATATCAGCAAAAATCAAGTGGCTAGAAAACTGATCTATCTACTAGCAATGGGCCCCATCACAATTGATGATCTGGTGGCTAGAACGAAAGCTCAATTAGCTGACGTTAATAAAGTAATTGATACCATTGGAATGGATTATAAAGAGGCACAAAGACTGAACGTCATCGACAAATATCCTAATTCAAAGAGAAAGAAGATGCTAGGGCAAGCACCAAATGAGAAACGATATGTCCTTGATTATAACTTCTATAAAGATTTGAAGTTTTTTGAGTCCAAAATGTATAAGGATGATACAAAGAGACTCCTAAGAGATCAATGCGCAAAGATCTATGATTACTTGAAATACCCTAGAAATCATCCTGCCAGAGACTATTTGTTGAAATCAAATCTAGATTTAAGCTCTAATGGTTCCTCATCTGAGGCAAAAGAAAGCCTCCTACAACCATCACCAAGTAGAGTGTCACCAGAGGAGGACTCGAAATCTAAAAAGAAGACAACGAAACAAGAGTTGAAACCTCTAGATTCCCCCACCACACTTCCAATGCCAACAGGACCAAAGGCAGCACTAGACGGTAAGAAGCGTAAACGGGAGGAGGATGAAGAGTTCTATAAGCAACTAGCGAAAAAGTTCAAAAAAAAATACAGAGAATATGAATCGCTCTATGATTCATTAAAAAAGAACCAATCAAGTAATAAAGAAGAAGTCAAGAGATTGGTACAATTGCATAAAGATTTAGAAAGCTGGAAGAAACAATTGTGGAGTAGTGTTTCTGAAGCTTAAAAGAGAATTGTTGTTGGTTTTATCCCTTCTTATATATCACTAGCGTTGTCATGACAATATGAAAAGAATGGTAGCCACACCTTTCATTTACATAATAAAGAGCTTCATTTCTAAATGTACTCGATAATGTTCTATGTAATGTATTGTAGTGCTGGTATATATGTAGGCCTGTTTTGTAGAAGAAGTCACATGATTATCAAACCACATCACAGCAAAAAGCATCAATTCCGGGAAACCAGAGGGAATGCGCGACGCGGTATTCTTCGTGATATGAATCTATAGAACTCTTTGTTTTGTCTTAGGAACAACGGAAATTAGGGCTCAATTGGCTTGCAACTAGAAAACTGTGCTGAACACATCTCTTTGGATTCAGGTTTCTTGGTATTTCATTGATTAGAAATGACCAAGAAGAAGTCGGCGAAGAAGAACGTCAAGGTTACTGGCTCACCAGATCAAAAGGTGCCGATTAGCGAGGACCAAGTTAAAATAGAAGACGATTTGAACGGAGAGGAAACGCCCAAACAAGATACTAATCAGAAGCTGCTTGATGAGAGACTGGACACACCACTGGTCGAAGGTGTTGATATGGTCGAAGGTGTTGATAGCGAATCAAGGGACACTCAGGCTAAAGAACAAGTCGCTAAAGACGAGATATCTGAACCCACAATTGAAAAGCCAAAGTCTGAAGAAATCAGACTGGAAGAGCCAGTAATTGAAGTTAGGGAATCAACTCCAGAGTCAGCATCTACAACACAAGCTATCGCTGTTCCAAAAAAGAGACTTACGTTACAAGAAAGACTAGCACTAGCTGCCAAATCTGGTAAATCTAAGAGGTCTGTCTCAGAGAATGTCAAAGCCAAAGAAAAGTCATCCACCCCTGAGTCAAGGTCAACGCCGATAACACCCGTGCTGTCGAATACAGAGACGTTTAGTGGTCCAACATCATCTAGTGTTGCATCAACCCCAAAACCATCGCTAGAAATCGCCAGATCTTTAGAGGCTCCAGGGACAGAAGAAAGACCAACATTGTTTACGATAAATTTGAAGGGAATACCACAGGATGACTTATTAAAACTCATAACAGAAGTCGAAAATAGATATACCAGCCTAGTGTCGAAAAACAAATCTTTAAAAGAAGAGAAACTTTCATTGCAAGAAAAAATTAGAAATATTTCATCCACAACTAACTTCCCCTCAATTCAACCATCATCATATAATGAGCATATAATAAAAGAAAAAGATGACAAAATCGCACGGCTGATGAAAGAAGGTCAGGAGCTTTCAGTCAAAGAGTTGAAGTATAACAATACGATCAAGAAACTCAAGCTTTCAAATTCTCAGAATGAGTCGGAGCTAGCCAATTTGCAAAAGAAGGTAACATCTCTTGAAGAACAACGCAAAGAGTTCAAAGATTTATTGAAGGCATCTCAAGCTGCTGAAAAGGAAGCCACAGCCCAGTCAAAGACTCTGCAATTACAATTGAAGACTGAAAAAGATGCTCTTAATGAACAGATTTCAAAGAATAAAGAACTTTCTACAAAGCTTGAAGAGTTAAACCTAATAACTGTCCAAGAGAAGAACCAATATGCCAAAGAAGTTAACTTGCTGAACAAAAGTTTGGAGAAAGAGAAACAGAAATTTGCGGCTGCAAAAGAAGATCATCTTAAGGAAGTTGCTAGGCTGGAAGATAGAGTTGAGCATTTAAGATTCCAGTCTGAAAATGCTCAAACGAAGTCTACCGGTGACGAGAGTTATCTCAAATTGACAAGACAATATGAGACCTTACAAAAGCAATACACTTCAGCAACGGAAAATTGGCAGAGTATTGAAGCTACCTTACAAAGAAGAATAATTGATTTTGAAGGTGAGAATAATCTTCTAAGGCAAAAATTGGAAGAAGACGAGTCAAAGATTCAAGTGTTATCTAAAGATCTAAAATTTAAGACATCAGAAATTACAGATTTGAACGCTAAAGTTAGTAGCTTAGTTGACGAACAGAACAAAATTCAGATCAAGTTTCAGTCAGTATGTCAATCGCTAGAAGAAACGGAGGAAAACTTGGAACATCAAGAACGCAAACATAAGCAGGAAAAGAACCAGCTTGAGTATAAGATAGAGACGCTTCAAAAACAGATCAAAGATTCAATTGAAGAACAGACTCTAAATGTTTCAGACAACCTGTATCAGAATCCTCCTCAAACACCAGGCTTTCTATATTCACGTCAAGATTCTACGACGTCAACAAAGTTCAGGGAAATTGGGTTTGGAGAATCATCATTGACTCCTAGCCAAAGTCGTAAAAGTTCTGTCTTCTTTCAGAATAATAGCAATAGTAATGTTAGCCACTCACATGGTGACGAGGAGGATATCACTGATTTGGCTGATTCTGATACTGCGGCCTCGCCTGTTCAATCAAGACTCGATAATCACTCTTCATCAGCTATCGGTGGCTCATCCGTTCAACTATTGGGTAAATTGAGTGGCCAAGTTCGCCGCCTGGAAACAGAACTGTCATTATTGAAAGAAGAGCTGGAAAAGGCCAATGAAGACAAGAAGGAAGCAAATGAGGAAATCGTTAGATTGATGAAGGATAATGAAGAAGTGGGAAATTACAAGGCTGAGATTGAACTATTAAAGAAAGATGTCCAAACGTTTTCCCATAAATATGAAAGAACACTAGAGATCCTTGGTGAAAAATCAGAACAAGTTGAAGAGTTGAAAGCTGATGTCATCGATTTGAAAGATTTGTTGAAGCTACAAGTCCAGCAGTTGGTTGAATTACAATCTAAATGAGTCGATCATGTTTTTAGTTACAAAACAAAATCAAAGTACAAGACAATTCATGCAAGAATGTATTTTCGGTTCTTCTCTATTGGATTAACTTTCTAGTTTCATTCATGACCCTCGCCATCAATGATAACTCCATCGTCACCGTCCTCTTCTTTTTGATCAGCCTCTCCATTTCTTCCTTCCTTTTGGTCCTCATCTTCATCGCTTTCAGAGTTACCAGCTGAACCAATAACATCATCACCATCATCATTTTCACCATTGATGTAAACAATGTTTTCTTGAGCTTTAGCAAGTATATCAATCTTCTCGGTACCATTAATAACCTCTTCTTTAGCTATCTGAGTTCTTAGTTGTAATTGTGACTGCAGTAGTTCTAAACGACCTTGCAAACTTAGCAGGTTTGGAAGTTGCTTTAAATTTTTTGATATTGAGCCCTTTAATTGCTTAATATTTGGATCTGATTTGACTAAATTGCTGTTGGTAATCAAAACCCACTTTAGCCAATTATTCAAAGTTGCAGATTCTGCTGGATTAAGTTCAACTCTGTTACTTAGAATTTCATATAACTTAGATGATGTACTGTTGTTCAATTGTGTCACAACAGTCTTAATCTTTTCTTGGTCTTCGTTTGAAACTAAAACTTGTAGCAGTTCTGATGGTAATCCAATCTTTTCTTCGATCAAGGTATGTAAAGCAGTCTCATGGACGTTATATCCCTTAATTGGCTCAATATCAGCTGTTATTGGTTCTAGTGACTTGCTTGTAGTTTTGGAGTGTTTGGACTCATGGTTTACATCAATTTCAACGGTACCATTCAACTTCCCTGTTGAAATGGTTTTCAATTTTGGTTCAAAGTCAAACCATGTAATCAATAGTTTATTATCTTTTGTAATGGCATCAATAAATTTGACATCTGAGTTATTGGATTTGACTATGGAAGATGGAGCCTTTTTATTAAAATCTTCAAAAATCTCTATATAACCCTTCGAAGTCAAGGCACCAACTGAAGTATTGTTCAGCAGGGATAAAGAAACAACATTGGATGAGGCTTTTAAGAATTTAGTGGACTCATTTGATAACGAATGAACAGAAATGATATTTGAGTCCTTTCTTGAGACTAAAACGGTTTCATTGATATATTTGATTTGAGTGATTGGAGTCTTACCGCTTTCGAATTCGACAAAAATTTTTTGTGTGGAAGGATTGACAAGTATTAGTCTGTCACCACCAAGGGCTAAATATGTCTGATTTTGGTAAGTGATAGTCTCTATGGTAGAGACTTGTTTCAATTTGTGTGGCAGTTTGATTTTGTTCTTTGGTTTGGAATCGTTCAGTTCAAATTCAATAGCTTCGGTAGAACCAAGAACCCAATATGAGTTTATTGACGAAGTTAGGCTATGAGTATGAACAGCAACTTTCACTTCATTGACAACGTGGTTCTGAAATGGAGAATAAATCAAGACAGTCTTGTTTTTCAGAGTAACAGCTAGGTAACTTCCCGATGAGGTACCGTTAGCCTTTCCATTGGTACCATTCGATAATCTTCTCTTTGAGGCTCCTTTAGAAACAGCAGAAGAATATATCCATTCAAAGGACAGAATCTCATCATTTTGATCTAGTTCGAAAGTAGTGCTTAATGAAATGGAGATTGTGAATTTATTACCAGTCTCGATCTGTATTGGATAAATCGTGATTTCTTTCTTACCCAGCTTAGAAGTGCTAGTTGCCAAGAAGGAACCAGTTTTATCTAGTTTGGCCAATGAGTAGCTCATATTTGGAATAGCTTACTCGACACTTTCGTTAAAGACTCACTCAATGAAGAAGTCAAAACTTTCCTTTCTGTCTCTTTGAGCGTTTATAGCACAAATGATCAACCAAAAATTTTTCTGGCGAAGAGATGCGGCCCTGACCGAAGACTATAATTCCGATCTCGAAGGAATTTCATGATAAAAGAAAAGGGTACACAAATGAAGTACTAGTCAAAGTATAGGTTCAATCGTGTTGATGAATTACTAAACTATTCAAGTTATAGTTTATCTCCTCTTTGGAACCAATAAGTTGATGATTAATCATTCTACAGGTGATTGGTAATAATATATACAGGTGTGAAACCTCTATTAAAGGCTACCATCCCATATTATTGTAGCTCTATCACACTTTGTAAAGTTTGTTGCTCGTCAGACTTCAAACTACCAAAGATCTGTTGGTATTTTGCCGGATCTGAGTTTTGAATTACCAAGACAGAGTCTTTGAAAGTTGCAAACACATTGACACCATCTAAGATGTTATTGGCCAAAGCATCTTCAACCAACTCATCATCTTCATCCCAATCTCCATCTTCATAACCATTAGATGATTGCAGTTTCTTCGCTTCTTCAGCTAAGAATTGTAAATAGTCATCATCAGCTTGAGCATTTGCATCTTCGTCAACGTCTTCATCATTCCAGTCTTCGTCATCATACGTAGTGCCGTCATAAGCTTGCATTTCCTCGCCATCATATTCTTTTCTTCTCTTATCCAGGTCCTGAATTGCAGTCGGTAATTTATCCATCAATAGAGCTAAGTTAGAGCCAAATTGTGGAGCAATGGAATCGATGTGTAGGTTGACAAACTCTGAACTTGGTAAAGAAATCAGACTCAATAGACCCAAGGTAGAAAGTTTCATATCGTAAACTCTGTTGAATTTGGCAATCTGTTGGAACCATAGGTTGAAGAATGGGATTATGAAATTACCTTCTACCAAGGTCGACAAAGTTTCATGAGGGAAGTGGATCAACCCACTGACAACGACACCAATCATATTAACAGCGAAAGCAGTGTTCATTTCCTCAACGTTGATGACAGCATTGATGGTAACTGATAAGATGCCTTGTAAGTATGGCTTAGCCAAGTTCCCTAAAGCGAGGACCAGTTTTTGAGCAATCTCACCGGCAATCGCTAGTTCCAAAACTTCAGAATCTTCATTCTTCATGATGTATTCGAACAATTGCAATAGAGCTCTTGTATATCCTTCATTATTTTTGAAAGTTTCAGCACCATAAACTAGGTAATTGTTTAAAGCAGGCATGATTTCTTCGAGGTATAGAATAGCCGTTGAATCTGTTAACGACTGCACGATTAATCCGAACGCATTCCAAGCAGCAGGCGAGACTTCTCTGGTTAAGAAAGTTGAGTTTTCAAACAATTCACCGGCTTCTCTATAGAAGTCTTCAACTTTATTAACGTAAACAAATTCAACAGCTGGGTAGAAAGTTGTTTCTAATTGGAAAACAACTTCTCTAGAACTTTCGAAGGACAGTAAAACAGTGATCATTGTGTTCAACAAACCTAGGGCGGCCATTTGTTTATCAGTTAGATCATCATAATTACCATCTAGGTCATCAGCATTTGCATTAGCAGCCTCTTCTAACTCTCTAGCTAATCTTAAGAATTGTTCAACCAAGTTATTCATGAGGTTGACACCAAAAGGTTGTAATTGTTCGGAGAAAACTTCAACTAATTCTTGCATAACACCAGAAATGACTTCTGCATCAATTTGATTAGACAGTACCAATAATTTTTCCATGGTTGGAACAATCACTGAACCTAACGCTTCTTTGAATTGAGGAATTTTCACGAAAGCTTGTAGTGCCAACGCAGCTTCTAATTGAACAGGGAGATTTTCATCGTTAAATGATGATAAAATACCACGGTATAAGTTAGCTAAATTGGTTTCATTTCTGAACCGGATATCCGAGAATCTTGCAACAACTTCACAGGCTCTAGCTTTTATGAAAGAATGCAGGCTATTCAAGTGTGGTATAATTAAATTTGATACGAATTCCTCCATCTGTGGATAGTATGGGGATTTCTCATTGGTGAAATGATCAGATAATGAACCAATTAATCTTAATCCACCTTCTAATTTCTTAGCATCTTCTTTGGATGAAATATCAGATGTGGACTTGTATTGAGATAAGAGGTTAAAGGAAAATTGTAATATGGACTCTAATGTTGTTTTTTTCTTTTTGGTGGTCAATGTAATCAACAAGGAAATAGCAGCCAGATCTGGTGAGTTATTGTCATCATAAATATCCAATTTTGTATGTATGTAATCTTCTGGATCATCTTCAAAATTTTCGAGAGTAGAGTCAGAAGGACATAACAAGGGGAAGATGAAATGCGACACCAATAATTCATAATGTGGTTTGATCATCGGCCAAGTTTGTTTTTGTGTGATGGCATTTTCTAAAAAGCTAATCATATGGTATAAGGCTTCATCAGCGATCCATAACTGTTTGGAACACCATCGGTCAATCTGACCTAGAAACAAGGTCAATAATTGTGGAACGTAATTTTGGACAAAATTTTCTTTAAATTGGGTATACTCGAATCTCTTTGATAATGAATTTGATGCATATCTAGTAAACAAACGATACAAGTTGGCATATGCCCATTTTTTGGTCTTTGACCAAGGGTGGAATCTTCTATCTTGTTCATCCAAGTTAAGGACGTTCGGTGGAACTGGTTTGTTAATGACAGCGACATGGAAATTAGTCCAATTGGCAACGTTTTCAGGCGTTTGAAGAGGTTCAGGCAGATCATGATATGTAGAATATTTATAAATCTTCAACAATAACACCACCATTTCACCCGCTTCTTGGCTTTCTTCTTTTAACAAAGTATCAGCAACCTGTAACAAAGTACTAAAATGGGTATTAATCAGAGAATCAAGTTCTGGTCTTTCATTGTTCTGAACCCATCGAAAAGAAGAACAAACTTCAGCAAAACATAGTAACCCAGTATAAGCGGAATCCAAATTTTGCGAATATAAGAGCTCTAATGATGAATAAAGCAGATTTGGCCATTGTTTTGGGTAGTCAGTCTTCACAATGGTACTCAAGACAGGAATCAATTGTTTTCTTAGTTTAGCAGGAGATTGAACTAAAGTCTTCAATAATCTTTCTCTAATGATTGGTTTCTCGTCGTTATCGATATTGTTCTCATCCGATTCAGCAAATTCCTCGTTCCAATTACGTACTATACGATTTTTGAAGAAGACTGCAGCAGCAGTTTTAACACCAGGATTGACATCGGCACTAGATAAAATGTCTAGACAAGCTCCTAGAAAACCGATATTATTCTCAACAGCACGAAGTTGAACCTCTGCTTGTCTTCTTGTGTTCTGATCAGCAGTCAATGTAGCCGCAAAGCAGTCATGAAGCGCTTTGGCATCCATTTTAAGGTGGCGATTTGACTGTTGATTATGTATACAGTTGGTTGTCTTAAAAAATTTTTTTTCTGACCTGTGATGAGCTGTTGAGAAGTAAGGAATTTACTGAACTTTTGGAATGTTGAGGGGCTAGGTGGTTGATTTGGTAATAGGAGATACAAGGTTGATTGAAGGCTATTTTGTTCCCAATACAAGTAATTATGAGTTTTCTATGGAAAGTTCCTGATCAAATCAGGAATGTCAGGTCAAATCGGGACAATGAATGCTAGTTAATGAGCGCAGAAATCGGCCAAAATACCTGATATAGCAGGACAGTCATCGAACTAAACAACAAATGTGAAAGTGCACATTTTGAAAGCAAAAACAATAACAAAAAGCACACGCACGAGACACGTGAACTTTATAAGAATTCACTGGCTTCTGATGCTATTTCTGCCAATTGTGACGATCGCTGTGATAACAGTTCTACTGCCCTGGTTGTATACCTCAATCAACCCCATTGACCTGTATTTCCCTGGACTTTCCAACTCATTCAACTATCATCTTCGTGGATCTGATTCACAGATTTCTAACATTACAAGTCAATTGATTGATGATCATGCCCGATCTCAAATAGCTTATGATCCATTGGTACAGCATGAGAGAGAAAAGGAGATTGATTCAACGGATCTTCTCCATGAAATTGATGGGATTGTATCAGAAGGTAAAAGCAGGCTCGAACAGCTCATGTCTGCTGCCTATTATCGATACACACCAGCTAATGTGATCAAACAACTGGATAGGATATCTATTGAGATTAGCGATACGTCTGCTTTCAAGTTTTATAAATCTCACGCTTATTGGATTGATAATGTGTTTTTATTCATAGGGTTGATTGCTATTATCAAGATTGGTATCTGCATCAAAATGTACCTCTTCCCTAGGGTGAAGAAACCAGTTGAAGTCACCAAAGTGATGACACTGCCACCCCATCAATATTTAGATTTTGAAACTATCCCATTATGTGATGGTAAGGGTGATTTTGAAGAAGATCAAATCTTGAAGAGTTATCGAGAGTTATATCAATTAACTCATGATTCCCAACTCTTGAAACAATTCGAAGCGGATGAAATTAGTATTAGTTCATTGGATGAAACAGTGTTAAGCTCATCTATGCGAAACACAGAATCCCCAAATTCAGATTCCTATCTTGGAGAAGCTTTCCATGTTAAGAGATCTGATACTCCACCATTGCCAAGCTCTAGGTCAAAATCAACTACACCTGAAGACTCATTTGAAAGAGAAGAGAGAGAATTAGATAAGGGCCTATCTCAACTAAACAACGACAAGAATGCTGTACCAACCACCCCACGTTCCTTATCATCGGATTTTGTCTCTCTGAACTCGATATCACCTTCAAAACTGCTGTTCAAGAGACAATCCTTCACCATCTTGACTACAAAACCAAGTCCAGTGAGGGTCACAGCTTCAAATACTACCGTTGGTGATATTACACAAGAAACTGTCTACTCAGAACCATTTTCCAGTGATGATTCGATTGATAACCCATTGAAGGCCATTTTGAAATAAACTCACAATTAAAGATTCCAGATCTACAATTGTTCTTTTTTCCCCTTGCTAATGATTTCCCTTGATGACCCTACTTCTATTGCAAAAATAAACAATCTGCCCGTTAGTCCAGCTGTAGTATGATTATGAGTAATGATATATATGTCAGAATACTGATTATGGCCATTAATAACACTGTGTTACCACTTGTTAGATAGTAGGAGATCCCTGTATCCTCATTATAAAAATGTTTGATCACTTTTGTTCTATATAATGCAACCAAAGATATTAGGGATCCATAGATAATGTAGACAACACCCACGGGAAGATACTCTTTGGAGAACGTCTTAGTCACGATGATAGAAAAGGATAAGGCTCCAATTGATGCTCGACTGTATGCACCGTCATAAGTCCGCATCTGAGCTGCGTGTGCTTGTTAGTCCTCTGTTTGATTGTTAAAGCTCAAAAGACTGAGGGACTCACCTCTGATGTCGAGCTTTTGATGATTCTGAAACGTCCCAAATAACGATCTTGTCCTGGTGATCGACATTGGTTAGTCTCTTAGTAAGCTCTCTATTAGCTTGGTAAAAGAATTCAATCATGACCGAGAAAAAAAGAAACCGTCTTAAAGAGACTATTTTTGACACAATTTTTT
Source organism: Taiozyma yuanshanica (assembly GCA_030569295.1). Lineage (NCBI taxonomy): Eukaryota > Fungi > Ascomycota > Saccharomycetes > Phaffomycetales > Wickerhamomycetaceae > Taiozyma > Taiozyma yuanshanica. The sequence goes on from JAJMKP010000005.1 coordinate 533,476, forward strand.
TTAAATAGGAAACTCAGCTTTGATTAAGATAATTGTCAGGAGGAGCAGTGAAAGCTCTGGAAAGATCTCAATTTTCATTGTTCAATACCTTCCTCCACTACAAGATAGAATGCAAATCAGTAAGCATCATGTTATAGGTTTGATTTCAGTTAAAGATTGCCCAATTTCTTTTCAACTTCTTCAATTGAAGTCGAACTTTCAATTGAATCATCTTTGAATCCGTTGATAAGCACAGTTGGAGTTGCATGTACACCATTCTGTCTTCCAACTTTTGTGAAGTATTTCAAATCGTTTGTCACTATATTACCATTATTAGAAGGTTTAGTGGTTTTCCTAATGTATAAATTATCCAAAAATTTATCTCTTTCGATGCCTTTTAACTGAGGAACAGGTTTAATGGCTTTAAAATAGATCAACTCATAGATTTGATGTCTTGATAACTCAAAAGTTTCGGTATCATAAAAACTCTCAATGTTCTTAAACAATTCATAAGAAAACTTTAAGAATAAGTCAGGATTGGTCTTTGCGACGGATAATCCAGCTTCATGTAACAAAGTAGAAGTTGGATGCCAAACTTGAACATAATTTCTAAAGATGATTTGGACATTCTTATATTTGGTCTTTAATTCAGGATATAGATACTCATACCATTTCGTGAATAGTTTAGCACTAAATGGACAGAGATAATCCAAGTATAGCTCTACGGTATTGACAGGCGTAACAGCAGTAGTTGTAGGATAGACGTGTGAATTGTAGAAAACTGGCGATATTGACATTGCTGAGATTTCGATGTAATTGCCACTGGATTGATTAAAATTCAGATTAAACGCTATTCAAAGCAATCATGCTTGATTATTTGATTAACTTCTCATTTAAGCTCTTCTTGGAGTGCGACTATCATCTTATATAATATCTGTATAATGATGATCCTAGCATTTTCACGTGATACAACTGTTGGAGAAATTGACTAGCTGTTAGTGCACAAGTGAATCTACGCAGACTAAAAATGTGTATGAGATCATGTATAATTTATCTATAACTTTTGTTTACTGCTGTATTTTATTTTCATTGGCTCTTCTCAGACACCAACTAGTCTTTATTCGATTTCAAAGATTCAATTTTGGAAACTGTCTCATTGAAATCAGGAGTTGAATGGAATGTAACCTTGCCATCTTTAACAACGACATAACTTAGATAATCCTCACTATTGGAGCTTTTAGTTGATACAGCTTTAGCGATCTTTGATTCGACAACTGATAATTTCTGCTCTTTCTGAAAGAAATCTGGGGATTGAAAAGAAGTTTGAATCAGGACAGTTCTTGGACCAGAAATTTTGACATAATGACTTGATAATGAGGAAAATGGTAGGTATTGTATAATTATGCTTGTGATACGTTCAAATAAGGATTTGACCCAGTGTAAATTCTGTTGTAATTTGCTCTGTTCAACAAGGGAAACTTCGTGTTCAAGAGCAGGGATGGCTTGTGATTGATTCAAACTTTTCAGCTCTTGAGTACAGCGTGATAATTCATCACCATTCACAGATATACCCAATATATTACTTCTTTTAATAGCAATTTGTTCATCTTGTTCTAATACAACCTTGAAAATGGAGCCTTCACCATTTAAAACAATATCACCACGACCAGAGATCAATGAATAACCACGATGTGAAAGGGAATAAAGCCCTGTACTCTCATTAGTATTTTTTGAACTCAATTGATACCATTTTGTAGATTTGGTGATATATTTAGGAATTATTTCAGTGGAAATGTGCAAATTGGCACCAGAATACGCAAGTAATGAATTTCTTGGAAAAATGGCCCAATCAACAGAACCGTTCAATGATAGCGTACTGACTGTACTTTTGGAGCTTAAAGATGAGATTAAGAAAGTCGAAGGGATGGTGCTTTCTAATTTTTCGTATTGGAAGGAGTGAAGGCCATTAAGAATACGTTTGATTGGTTCAAGGTAGTGATTAGTAGTGTTGATGCTCTGTAAACTTGCACCATAAATTGATAGGAGTGAGTTCTTGCGGATATATAGGGGCAATGAGGGTGTCAATGCGATGCTTGCTAGAGTTGGAGGAGTGCCCAATGTCTGAAATCTTGGGGTTTCCAAAGGCTTCTTTCCTGTGGATTGAAGTTGCTGCGAGGAGACATTGGCGTGCTGCTGGATCGTCACAGAGGCTGAAATGGTATTTGAAGGTGCTGCCTGAATATGAATGTGTCTAGTGAGAAGTTTGGGCATGATTATGTAAGGAGAGTGTGGTTGTCGAACGGTTTCCATGTAAGAGCTGAGCTTTGAGTGTTTTTTCCCTGTTTTCTCGAAACTACAACAAATGGTGTAGAATGAAGAGATACTACTTCAGTGGAGACGTTTCATCAGGGGGCATTAAATTAACATTGTTCAGTATTTCTATAAAGAAGCTTCAGGTGTCCCGGTCTCTTTTGCGTTTTTTGTTTGTGACTGGTGTCCCATCTGGACTGTCGTCGTCATCATCTTGTTCCTTCTTCTCAAGGTGTCTCACAAAAGTATGTGAACTCAGACTAAAAATTCTATCGTCATCGGTGAAAACGAGCTTCTTCTTGTTTAGAGAGTTGTTCACTTGTGACTCGAACCCTCGTACAATATTTGAGTTGCCGGATTCGGCAAGGTATATCGTCTCTTTTTGAAAGATCTCTTCCTCTATCTGTGTGATTTCCCTGTCAAGGTTCTTCTTCTTCAAGATTGCTTGCTGAAGTTCTTTTTTCAGCTTTTCATATTCTTTCAAGTCTGACATCTCTGATTATGTGTGAACCGTGTTTCTATTTCTCTGTAGAAAGACCAATCTGTAGCCCTTTGTGTGCCTTTATATACTTTTTTGTTGATGTTTGAGGTTTTATTTAATATGAAAGGAATCGCGAAATATTTTAACGTGATAAAATTGAATAACCATCATCGATACAGCAATTAGGGACAACTACTAAAACTCACACATTCATTCATAAAAATGTCAGAAGTCAATGTCGTCGTCATAGAAAATGGATCACTCTCCACTCGCGCCGGTTTTGCCAATGAGACATTACCTTCGCTAATCTTTCCTTCCTTAATTGCCCAATCCAAAGACAAGGAATCATCAACAACAGTATTATCATCTATCGAAAGTAATGATTCAGAGCTCTACACAATCTTAAAAGACGGGACGGTTTATAATTGGGAAGCGCTGGAGTACAATTGGAGACACGTTTTTGAAAAACTTAGAGTTGCACCAGAGGAAACCCCACTGGCCATTACTGAAGAAGTTTGGAATAACAAGAAGAATAGACTTAAACTGGCGGAATTGGCCTTCAATAAATTACAGATTCCAGCTTTGACGATCATTAAATCTCCATTGGCAATTACTTATGGTTTAGGGAAGGCTACTAGTTTGATTATTGATATCGGTGCTGCCAATGTTAGCGTTACACCTGTCTTTGAAGGTGCGATCTTACCAAAAGGTGCCGTTCATAGTACATTTGCAGGTGATTTCTTAAATCTACATGTCTTGACATTCTTAAACAAAGTCAAACCTTTAGAATCGTATTTTGAAGGTTCTGATTCCTACAAGAAGTTCAACGTTACTGAATTGATTAATGAGTTTAAATCTACAGTGTTGAGTATATCAGATTTTCCAATTGTTAATCAACAAGCTGAATTCAATACCACTCCTAAGAGTTTCCAATTACCTGATGGTCAAGTGATTCAAATTGGTAAAGAACAATTCACATTAACAGAGTCTTTATTCTTTCCTTTATCATACCCTATTCCAGGTGTTGAATTACCGCAAGATTCAGTAGGTTTGACAGATTTGGTCCTTAGTGGATTAAAAAAGGCTGAATTATCTCAAAATATCTATGCTCAATTGTTATCAAACATTGTGATCACCGGTGGTAGTTCACTTCTTGCAGGTTTAGAGAAGAGATTATTAAGTGATTTAGCAAGATTCTTACCGAAATTCTCCATTCAGTCTTTCACTAATCCAAATGTTTTAGAAAGAACTAATTCTACATGGATCGGTGCCGGCATTCTAACTAGTATGAACTCATTTGAATCCTTCCTTTCTAAAGAAGAGTTTGAAGCCAATGAAGATTCCATCAGTGACAAGTTTAAATGAAATTTGACTTAACGAAGACTTAACAGAATTGAGAAAGCAAAATAAACCAAAAAATGTACTATATTTTTAAATCGTTTAGACACTTTATCAGTGTAGTTTATATATCTCCGCGAAAATAAGAAATTCCGAAATTTCTTTTGACTCAAAGATGGAAAAAAAATTGATGGCATCGGAGGTTGACTGAGGAATTAAACCAAACGGTTTATGTTGAAAAGGTTTCAATTGAACTGTTTTAACATATTCAAAAGAACAATCATGTCAGACGTAACTGCCCCAGCTGCACCTCAAGTGGAGAAAACTATCTCTTCAGGAGTTAAAAAACCATCAAAAAAAGATGCCAAAGCTGCTCAATTCCAATTGAAAGTTCCAAAAGGTACAAAAGATTGGGCTGATAAGGATATGGTTATTAGAGAAGCTATCTTTGGATCCTTATCTAAACTCTTTAAGCGTCACGGTGGTGTTACAATTGACACCCCGGTATTTGAATTGAAAGAAATCTTAGCTGGGAAATATGGTGAAGATTCTAAATTGATCTACGACTTGAAAGATCAAGGTGGTGAAATCTGTTCTTTACGTTATGATTTAACCGTTCCATTTGCTAGATATGTTGCTATGAATAACGTCCAAAGTATTAAAAGATATCACATTGCCAAAGTTTATCGTCGTGATCAACCTGCAATGACTAAAGGTAGAATGAGAGAATTCTACCAATGTGATTTTGATATTGCTGGTTCATATGACAAAATGGTTCCAGATGCTGAAGTCTTAGCACTTTTAGTAGAGGGTTTAACGGGTCTAGGTATCAAGGATTTCAAAATCAAATTAAACCATAGAAAGATCCTTGATGGTATCTTTAAAGTTTGTGGGGTCAAAGATGAAGATGTTAGAAAGATTTCTTCTGCTGTTGATAAATTAGATAAGTCACCATGGGAAGCTGTCAAGAAGGAAATGGTGGAAGAAAAGCACCAGACTGAGGAAATCGCCGATAAGATTGGTGAATATGTCAAATTGAACGGCTCTTTATCTGAGATTCTACAAACTTTGAAACAAAAAGAGGAATTAATCAATGATGAAACTGCTAAACAAGGTTTAGATGACATGGAAACTTTATTAGAATATGTCCAAGCTTTTGATATTGAAAAATTTATCTCATTTGATTTATCATTAGCAAGAGGTTTAGATTACTATACTGGGTTGATCTATGAAGCTGTCACATCAGCTTCTGCTCCACCAAAAGATGCTGCTGAATTAAAGAAAAAGAAGAAATCTGACGATGAAGACGCATCAGAATACGTCGGTGTCGGCTCTATCGCCGCAGGTGGTAGATATGATAACTTGGTCAACATGTTTGCCAATGCCACCGGTAAGAAAAACGTTTCAATCCCATGTGTTGGTGTCTCTTTTGGTGTTGAAAGATTATTTTCATTGATCAAAGCAAGAGAGGCCTCTTCTTCTTCATCTGTCAAACCAACAGCTACTCAAGTATACATAATGGCATTTGGTGGTGGTGCTGACTGGAAAGGTTACCTCCCTGAGCGTATGTCCATTGCTAAGAAGCTATGGGAAAATGAAATTGAATCAGAATATCTATTCAAGGCTAAAGCTAATCCAAGAAAGCAATTTGAAGCCGCTGAAAAATCAGGTGCTAAAGTTGCTGTCATCTTGGGTAAAGAAGAATATGCAGAAGGTAAATTAAGAGTTAAAAGATTAGGCCCTGAATTTGCGGATGATGATGGTGAAGTTATCAATGTTGATAATGTTGTTGGAAAGGTCCAAGAGAAATTAAGAGAAGCTCATGGCAGTGATGAACATGTTGATGAAGTTACTCGTTTGTTGAAAGGTTTATAGATCGTTACTATAGCGACATTATAATTGAATAGAGAGTTAATTTAAAATACCATAAAGATAATCATAATGAATTCAAGTATGTATATAGGTTTTGATTTTCTCAAGTCGTAATTCGTCATAATCCATATTCACAAGCTCCTAATCGAGTCATAATACTACCGATCACCAATGTCCAGGTTGTTCACCTTCATTGGACCAATCAGCAGAAAGACCGAGTTTAGCTCTCTTAGCATCAGAAGTCGATTCTTCATCCAAATTTCTCTTTGGTTTAGTATTCAATATACCAGAGCTCAAAACTTTCTTACCCCAATCACTAGCAGCTTGTTCACCAGTTTCATCCCTACATTGTTTCAAAAATGGGATCAGACTGGTACCACCTGTACCTTTTGGTTCCTTCTGCTCAGCAGTACGTGAAATACCTGATCTTAAAGTGTTTGAAGAACCAGCCTTCTTAAACGACTTAGCTTGTAAGATCACATATCTTGTGACAATTTGAATATGTTTATCTCTGAAGGATTTCAACATAGCTAAACAAGCATCATATGCCAATGTTAACTTTGCATCCTTTTTGGTTAACACATAGTCTCTAATGTTGGACACTTGAGATAAATGCTCAAGAAATCTGCGGTGCGGACCTGGCATATATTTTCTCATTTCATTCATGAAGTTATTTTGACCAGACTTGGAGCTCACAGCATCAGTTGAGTCTCTCTTTTCACCAGTAGGAAGATGCTCAATGTTTAATAGAATATCCAAAGTTTGAATCATTGAACTTTGAGCATTGGATCCACCGGCATACTTTCTATACTCGGTTTCATCACCATATTTAAGACCATGCGGTAAGCCAGCATCAGCCATATTGGACCAGCCGGCAAAATATGGTCTAATTCTGAAATAGAAAGTATGTGGATCACACATCTCCTCCATCTTCATTAGCAGAGATCCTAATCTATCGATTGATTCTGCCAATTTTTGTAAACTTTCAATAACTTTATCAGTATTATCATCTCTAGCGTTCTTAATAGCTTCTAAACCATCAGTTATACAATCAGCACCTTTGTATTCAAAATACACGCTCACCAAATAAAACCAACATTCATCGATGGAACCAGTATATGTGGTTATAGTTGATAAATTATCTAAATCCCATTCTTCACCTTCCACTAATGGGAAAATTGGTTTGAAGTTCCATAGAACAAGACCAGCGTATGTGGCTAATGGTGGTAATTCAAGTAATTCTGAAACCGCTAATAAAGGTTCAGCCAAACATTTCGGTAAAACATCAGTTGGTACATCAAAATTCCACACGTAAGCATGTGATAAAAAGCCTAGTAGAGAGTAAGCTCTTCTTAATTCTCTTTTGTCTTCCTTAATGCGATCAATACTCAAGACAGGAAGGTTTTCAATTTGTTTTCTAATCTTTCTGGTCAAGATTAATGACGGTAAAACTTGTCCTAATTGTTCCCATGGTTTGTAATACTCGTCTGATAATCTTTCCAAGGGTAATTCTTCAGGAAGAAACCCCGTCTTTGGAGACACTTCATATTCAGAAAGCACTGGAAGGTCTAACATTGTTGATAGGTAAAGTCGTATTCCAAAGGATGGATGGAAAGAAGAACTTTACGGATAGCCTACTGATTAATTTTTAAGTGGCTCTCGGATACTCTTTTTTTCCTTTCTTTTTCAGAGTTTCGGAGTTTGAAAAATTTCCAGGGTCATTTTCGCGGACATCACCATCAAAGCCCCGAATATCAAACGAGTTCGCGAGTTAACTGGGTACTGTTCGTATTTGATGAAATGATCTAAATCGGTTCTTAGGCAAAGTCCGAGAGGAGAAGACACCATTAGAGAGACCAGCTAATATGGGGAAGATTGTCAGATGCTATGGCTGGGACGATGAAGATGAACAGCGATTCATCACGATAAACCCCTTGGCTGACGAGGTTTCAGTTTATACAACACGTAACTCAGTAAGTGCTTCAATATACGGTGATTTGTTTCTTAATAATGGAAAAGAGTATATTAACAGCAGGTAACTAATAGGAGAATTCACCCGACGAAGACATCCACAAATCATATAATCGCAAAGGTTTCAATAATTTGAGTTGTATAGACTACTCACCTGTTTCTCCTGGTCTTGTTGCTGCTGGTCAAGAAGATGGTGTTACTAAAATCTTTGATATCTTGACTCCACATTCAGCTACTCTTGAGATCAACCAAGAAAAATCTGTCAATTCTTTGAGTTTTAGCACCCAGGGATTACTAGCTGCAGGTTATGAAAAGACAAAGAATGGGAACAGTTTATTGATTTACAACATCAATCAATATTCGAGGACCCAGGGTCAAGATGTAGGTGCAGCAACGTTCAAATTCATTCAAAATGAAGCGGTCCAATCATCTGCGTTTTATAACACTACAAATTTGTTGGTTGGTACTTCGAGGTTCATTAGAGATATTGATATCAGAGTTTCCTCTCCTGTTTTTCAAATATCTTCCAAAACAGTCTTTGGTATTACACAAGATCCTTTCAATCAATATAATTTTGCCGCATTTGCTGAAGATGGGACATTAGCCATCTATGATAGAAGACGTCTGACTTCTAACAATACAGAACCATTGCTATACTTCAATAAGTTACTTGGTGACACTACAAGAAGAAATAATTACTCATGCTACAGATATTCATGGAATAGACGCGGCGAGATTGCAACTTCACATGGTGGTGAATTGATAAGGAGGTGGCATACAGGTATCGTTCCAGGGATAAAATATGATAAGAACTTTGTCGCTAGTGTCAATGATGTTAAAACTAGATATGATCGGGTTATTTCTTTTGATTATTCTGAGGAATGGAGTTATGGCCATAGAATAAATCTCATCTGTATGAGACAATCAGGTTCAGTATTTAAGATGCCTGTAATTGAAAGCGAAAAATCTTTGAACTTCAATTCATTCAATGACTTGACGGTGGCAGGTCCTAATGGTGTATTCATGGAAAATGTTGATGAGTTTGTCAATAAGAAAGTTCAGGATGTTCAATTGAAGACAGAATCCAATATCAATCAAGATAATTTTGACGATTATGATCAATTGGAAAACGATATCGAGGGCAGCAATGATGAGGAATCAAGAGGTGGAGAAGAACAAGACGATGATGAGATTCAACAAGATGGGTTCTACACCATATCAGAGGTGCTTCAGAATGATATTAGTGTTCAAATGAGAAGACGTGCGTATCTAGGGTATGGCACTAATTGTCGGAAAAACTTGGAAATTATTGACAGTCTAAGAACGATTGATAATAACAACTTATTTTTGAGATCAACTTGGAGATGGTTGGAAATTGCCCAAAACTCAGCTAATACAGGTTTAATGACATCAAGAGATCTTGATTTATCATTTGAAGGTGTTCTCGGTATTTGGAAAGGTGTTGATGGTCTACAAAGACAAGATCGTTTTAAAGATACCAATTTAAGAGAGGATACTTTCCAACAACAAATCACGGAAATACTTTCAGCTAGAAATGCCAAATCAATCTCAATTGTTAAAAGTGATAAAGAACCACAAAGAAGATTATGTATGATTCTTGCTGGGTTTTACTTCAGTCCTGAGGAATTGGAACAGATTTATTTAAGATTGACAAGAAATGGGCAATATACAAAGGCTGCAGGGTGGGCTGTTTTCATTGGTGATGTCAACAGAGCTGTTAATATTCTGTCAAGTGCCAAGAATAATAGACTGCGATTGATTGCAACTGCAATTTCTGGGTATTTAGTTCAAAAGAGGACCTTAGATGATAATATTTGGAAAGATCGATGTCGTCAGATGTCATTTGAATTAACTGATCCTTATTTAAAAGCAATTTTTGCCTTTATTGCCGATAATGATTGGTGGGCCGTGCTAGAAGAAAGTTCATTGCCATTAAGAGAAAGGATTGGTGTTGCCCTGCGTTGTTTATCAGATAAAGATTTAACAATTTTTTTGAACAGAGTTGCGGAGAAATATATCAAGAAAGGTGAGTTGGAAGGGTTGATCTTGACAGGTATCACCCCACTTGGTATTGATCTATTACAATCTTTTGTTAATAGAACAAGTGATGTACAAACTGCCTCAATTATCACTAGCTTTGGGTGTCCCAAATATTTCAAAGATGAGAGAGCTGAACACTGGGTACACAGTTATAGAACACTATTAAATAGTTGGGGTATGTTCAGTGAACGTGCGAAATTTGATGTCTCTAGAGCTGCTCTTGCGAGATCCAATAATGGGAAGACAGCATTAAAGCCTATTGGTTCTCAAGTGATGATTCAATGTGCGAGGTGCCAAAAAAACATATCCAACAACAAAACGAATGCCAAGAGATCAAGTGGACCAAGGAAAGAGAGCACTTCATCTTGTCCACACTGTGGTGCTCCATTGCCAAAGTGTGCAATCTGTTTATTGCCATTAGGTAAACCATTACCATTGGAGGTTTCACAGAGTCAAAGACTACATCAAGAAGTTGCCAAAGTGGAAGAATTCAAAGAATGGCCAAGTTTTTGCTTGAGTTGTAATCATGGTATGCATGCTGGACATGCAGAAGAATGGTTCTCCAAAAGTAGCTACTGTCCTGTTCCAGGATGTTCATGCCGTTGTAATAATAAATAGAGCTGAATTTGTGCGGAAGCAGTAATACGAGATATTTGGTTTTGAAAAAGTTAATCATTAATGATATCAATTCGCAGTTACTTTGGCCCGGTTATTATCTGCATTCAAGGGCTATTTCTGCCGGGCGCCTGCCACTAGACTGGACATTTTTGTTCTGCGTCATTAGTCACATACGTCTTATACCTTCTAATCAACTACTAAGAGATATTACAGAAGTAACTGTACAATTTAATAGTAAATTACAATAGTGAATTATAATGATTATCGATATTTATTCTCTATACATAGTGCATGTGATTCGAAAATGTTTCAACTGATTCTACTATCAATAGGTATTCCGAGTATTTGGGTATGTTCCTATGGTGGATTCAATGCTCTGCTTGCTTTCACGAATACAGCTTTGGAACCCCATAAAAAAATTGGTGCTGTATATCTGAAGAGTTTTGCATCCATGGTCCTTCTGAGTAATGAATGCAATACAAGGCGTGAATTTAGTTAGTCGACACTTTTGTTGATAGAAAAAACATTCCTCATCTATTTTCTAAATAAGAACTTATATTTGATATATGTGATATAGTCCTCGTTAGCATTCTGTTGTATTAAGTCATATTATGCTTCATCTTTTGATGTTGTCTTTATTGTTACTAATATTATTACCCAATTATCCAGATCGGGTAACATAAACATAAACATAAACATAAACACAACACATAATCATTTAATTTAATTTAAATAATAATCAATGATCAATTATAATGAAAATATTTATTTAAAATTGGGGCATTTTATTTTTATTTGTATTTTTATTTATTTGTATTGAGATAATATTCAACCTTTGACTCGAGATATGAGATAGTAGTGTATCGTTGCAATAGGTTTTGTTGAATACATTCAATTCATTAATTTTTTATTATTTCTCTCTCTGTGTGTATTGAAATTAAATAACACGATCTAGCTTATTAAAATTAAACCCATTTACCAAATAACAAAGATTGTTCTCTTCTAATTTAATCCTTGCACGTAACGTAACTTCCATTTTTCCTTTTCTTTTCACGATACCTTTTTCTTTAAGGCTGAAAACATGAAGCTGAAATTAACGCTGAATTTTTAATTTGTGGTGAAAATATTGAAAAACGTTAAATTTTTAAACATTTTCAAAACAATTCTTTCTAGCAACACCTTCTGATTTTGTTTTTATCCACTGATTTTGCCACAACAACACTCATTTTGATACACACAAAATTGTGGGTTTGATGATCCATTAGATATTTACATAGATCTTTTATTTCCCTTGAAAAAGAAAAAAAAATTTCTTATACGAGCTTTCACATTCGGTTGTTTCAAAGTTGTTGATTTTGCCTTTGATTTGTTTGTTTTGATTCTATTTCCTAAATCACCACAACATCAAATCAACTTGAAGGAAAATTATCCCAGCTAATACTGTTTGCTGGTGTGTGCTTAATATATTCATACCTACTGTGTTTTATAAAGGTTACCATTCAAGCTGTCCTTACCCAATCGAAACAAAGTTGAAAATGTCTGATTCAGTTATTAATGAGATTCAGAAAAAGATCCTGAGGGAAAGAAACATCATAATTGGTGCTTCAAATCTGAAGAAAAATACCACTAATGCGATCGTTATCCAAAGGTGTAATGCTAACATTCAAGAAGCCCAGCAAAATATTGATTACCTAAGTGAAAGACTTAATCAGTTGAAGTTGAAAGAAGAACCAGATCCACCTTTGTCGAACTCACAGCTAACAAACAATTTCAATCCAAATTCTCATGTTCAAGGTCCTACTGACCCTCAATACACTTCCCCTGAAAGTAATAAAAACTCTCTTGTACATACCAGAAAGGCTCCAAATGCCGGTCTTGAACCCTATTCACATCTTGATTTGATCAAATCTGATTGTCCATCCTTAGGTCAAAGAATTCAGTATATGATTAATCAGCTTGATACAAAATTAAAGGTTGAACAGAAATATTACCAAGCTAATGAGAAATTATCAAAGATTTATCAACTTGATGGGGACCGCCGTATTAGTTCTGTTGCCGAAGATGGTAGAATTCAAAGCAACCATAAGATTCAATTGTTGAAGAAATCATTAAAGAGATACGAAGACATTAATATTAGTTTAGATCAAGTTCACGAAGATGAAGAATCTGCTGAAAATGTCAAATTCAGGAGAAAGCCATTGGCTGGTACTTTGACAATTACCGTCAGTGCTATAAGAGATGTCGATCATATTGCTTCTCCAATGTTTTCAAGAAAGACAGAGTCTTACATTTCAATCAAAGTTGACGATGAAGAAAAAGTGAAAACTAAAGGTAGTCGGAATGACAAATGGGGTGAAGAATTCAATATTCATGTTGAAAAGGGTAACGAGGTTGAAATCACTGTCTTTGATAAAATCTCTGGTTCTTATGTTCCAGTTGCCATAGCTTGGTTTTTAATATCTGATATTGCTGAAGAGATTAGAAAAAAAAAAGTTGGCCAATCTGGGGTTGGTTGGGTTAGTGCCTCAAGAATTCAAAATGGTTCCAATGTTGAGAATCCAAACACTACTGATAATTTCACGCTAAATGAGAAGGAAGATACAATCGATACTACTAATTCTAAGGCTCCAATCAGATCCACTTCATGGTTTATTATGGAACCAGCTGGTCAAATTTTGTTAACTCTTGGGTTTACGAAAGCAACTACACAAAATAAAAAGACATTATTAGGTGGCTTACATCGTCATGGTGCTATCAGAAAAAGAGATGAAGAAGTGTTTGAACAACATGGCCATCAATTTGTTCAAAAATCATTTTACGGTATCATGCGTTGTGCATTATGTGGTGACTTCCTTCCTTATAATGGTTATCAATGTCAAGATTGTAAATTCCTTTGCCACAAGAAATGCTTCGAAAAAGTTGTTACTAAATGTATCTCAAAATCAAGTACAGATGTTGATCCAGATGAATTGAAATTGAACCATCGTATTCCTCATAGATTTGAACATGTCTCCAACCGTGGTACTAACTGGTGTTGTCACTGTGGTTACATTCTACCATGGAGTAGAAAGAATGTCCTGAAGTGTTCAGAATGTGACACAATGTGCCATGTCCATTGTTCTCATTTGGTCCCAGATTTGTGTGGTATGTCAATGGAAACGGCTAATGAGATCTTGAAGGCTATAAAGGATACCGAAGGTGCCAGAAAGAAACTTGTCCAAAACTTTAATGATCGCCAATCGGCCATATCATCCACTTCAACAGTTGTTAACAAAGAACAAAAATCCGTTGCAGAGCTCACCCCTCGTCCGTCGTCAACCTTACTTTCAATCGCACCAGATTACAGCTCAGGTCATCTCCCAACTCAATCATTAAATCAATCACAAAGCCCAGTCCAGCAAACACAACCACAGAGAAGACCGCCCCCATCTGGTGACACTCAATACCCTTCAAAACAGCAGCAGGTCTCTCTTGATCCCCAGTATCACGTACTGCAAAGAAAAGAAGAAGAGAGACAGAGACAGTTAGAACAACAAAGATTGGTTGAAGAACAACGCCTGAAACAAGAAAAACAATTTGCTGAAGAGAGAAGAAATCAGCTAATTGAAGAAGAACAGAAAGAAGAAGAATACCAGAGAGAGTTACGGAAGCAGCAAGATGATTACAACCAGCAACAGGAAGAATACCTTTTACATATTGCACAGCAACAGCAGCAACAGCAACAACAACAGCAACAGCAACAACTACAACAACAGTTTGATCTTTCATTTCAGAAAGACCATGAAAAAGAAATTCAATCTGAACCTCAATCCCAATTTAGCCCACTTGCTGGTAATGCTGGTGGTAAAAACTTCTTAGATTATGAAGATCATGAAGGTACATCAAATTTTTCCGTTGAAGCCAGTGAACAAGCCAAAGGTCATTACCAGAGAAAAAATTACCCTGCTGACGCTGCACAAATAGCCCATCATCACAAGGAAAAACGTCATCGCACAAAGGTTGGGTTGGATGATTTCAATTTCATTTCCGTCTTAGGTAGAGGTAACTTTGGTAAAGTTATGTTGGGTAGATCTCACCGTACGAATAAATTATGTGCAGTCAAGATCTTGAAGAAGGATATGATTATTGATAATGGTGAAATTCAATCCATAGTGGCTGAGAAGGAAGTATTCTTGATTGCCAATGAGAAGAACCACCCATTTTTGACCAATTTATACTGCTGTTTCCAAACTGCAAATCGTATTTATTTTGTTATGGAATATGTCTCTGGGGGTGATTTGATGTGGCATGTTCAACAAGGTAATTTCTCATTGAGAAGAGCCAAGTTTTATGCTGCTGAGGTGTTATTAGCTCTGGAAGTTTTACATGAACATGGTGTTGTTTACCGTGACTTGAAGTTGGATAACATTATGTTGACTACTGACGGTCACATTAAGCTAGCTGATTATGGTCTATGTAAACAGGAAATGTGGTATGGTAAGACTACAAACACTTTCTGTGGTACCCCTGAATTCATGGCCCCAGAGATCTTAAAAGAACAGCATTATACTAGAGCTGTTGATTGGTGGGCATTTGGTGTTTTACTATACCAAATGTTGTTAGGTAAATCGCCTTTTAGAGGAGATGATGAAGATGAAGTGTTCAATGCAATTCTAACAGATGAGCCATTGTTTCCGATTCAAATGGCCAGTGAAGCTGTTGGCCTACTTGAATCATTACTAGATAAGAATCCACAGACACGTTTGGGTTCTGGTCCTAAAGATGCCAAAGAAATTAAAGATCATCCATATTTCAGAAATATCAACTTCCAAGATATTCTGGAATTGAAGATTCCACCACCATATATTCCAGAAGTGAAATCCGAGGAAGATGTTTCATTTTTTGATAAAGATTTCACCACTGAGGTTCCTCGATTGACACCAGTGAATTCTATCTTAGATTCAGCACAACAAGCACAATTCCGTGGGTTCTCATATGTTAATGATAGTTTAGGTTTATGATGTTCGACAAAATGAAAAGAGCTCGTCAGTCCATTCAGTTCTACTTGAATTTGGTGCAAGCCATTTCAAGGTAATTTTGATCCTTATTTTTCTCTATAATATCAATAGATGCTGTATTTTTGATTTTAGACAGAAGCTACGATGTAGCGTTTTTTTGCATACGACGAAAGTGAATTTATCAAACAACCGATGGTTCTTTTTTTTTGTTTTATATACTTAATTCATAGTCCGAATTTGGATTTGATCAAAGTCTTTATCAGATCACTTTTCGCCTCCCCAATAGATTCATTCAAAGTTTGCGATGCATTATTAGCATACTCATTAAACGATTCACTAACACCTTGAATACCGTTCTGGAAAGAACTAGCCACATATCTCGTTGGGTCATACCCACCATGTGTTCTTCTTCTAACTGGCTTTTCATAAGCAAATTCATCAACAGGTTGTTGCAGATTCCCATGAGAAATATTACCTTGAGCTAAACCATGTTCCTCTGTCTTTGGAGGTGGTCTTCTTGGCCCACCAATCAGTTCGTCTAAATCATCCCTAGAGATCAAAGTTGTACCTTTTATCCATTGTGCAGTACCAATGCTTGGTCTGGTTGGTATCACGGCTCTTTCATTGTACAATTTGTCCGTTGGGATTTTATGGATTTCAAAGCCTTGTCCTATAATACTACCTAAACCAGCTTCGGTTTGATTGATACGAATAATCAAATCACCAGAAGGTAAGATTGAACTTTGTGATCCAAAGATGGGATCAACCTTATACGGTAGTTGTAATGTAGAAATCTCTTTCATTTCAGGATTGGAAAATATCTTCACCGTGTTATTTGATAATATCACAGGGATAACTGATGCTATTGGTTTTGCCGCATTATTGGTGTTTATGATGGATAGACCTATGGCATAAATAGTTGAAGAAGTTATCTTATGGGTTAATTTCTGTCTACCAGGTTGTAATATTCTAATGTCTTTAATTGATGAGGTGACGACTGAACCATTGATGATGATACCATCTGCCAATTTGTTAAAATCATCAAAGTTGGCAATGGCAGGGAGACCATTTTCTTGTTTAAATGTCAAGATTTGATCAATTCCATGATCATTTGTTTGTAAAACATCGACTAATTGTACACTAAATCTCCCACCAGGTCCAGGGAGGATCTTATACGTGTACAATTCCCCAAAATTGGAGCCCGCAAATAAGATGATTGAAGAATAACCATCGTCACCATAAGTCATGATTGAAAATTCAAGGCTTGTAATATTACCAGATTTACCACTTCCAGAGAGACCAATTATATTCTCAGAATAGATAATAGCAGGCCCTCTTTTATCAATGGTCAATAGTTCACCATTTTCATAAGCAATGGCAACAAAGCCAATATTAGAGTTCTTGATTGCAGTGACTTTACCACGGTTTCCAACAATAGCAATATCCGGTAAGAACCCATCTTTTACATTTGGAGTTCTTGATGAAATATCAACTATATCTGAAGATCCAATATGTAATTTTCCGAAATCAAGAATCAAAGAATTAATCTTTGGATTATATCTCTTATTAATTTGGAATTGAAACAATGCAACATCACCATCTTCAGTTGCAACCGCTAATTCTGAGGCTTCACCTGCAAATGAGATCTTATTGATGGATGAGGCTGGATCATGATATTGTTTACCAAGCGCCTGTGCAACATCAACATCAATGACGGTGGCCTCATCCAGCTCACCATGTGAGGCATCCCATAATCTTACAAACCCATTAGCATGGCCAGTTACTAAAGCTGAACGTAATTCTATACTTCTCAACCCTTTCTTCACAGGGGTACCGCCTTTCAATACGTTCAAGTATCTGGATGGCCTAGCAATTATACCTAACCATTGCTTTCTCGGGACAGGTTCAGACACCGTGATTGTGGTCTTTGCATTAATCCAAGCCAACCCTTGTGGTAACACAGCTGTCAGATTTACCGTAGATCCTAAGGGGAAATGTAATGTTTCGATTTCACCGGATTCTAATGTAATCAGGATGTAATTTGGATCATAACCGCCGTTAAAAAATGGCGACACTTGAGATAATGGTAAGAAATCCAAGATAGGAGCTGGATTATGCAATGGGAAGAACTGCTGCTTTTTTGGTTGGGCATAGAATTGGCTCATCTTTTCATAAGTAGTGAGAGAATATTTTGGTGAAACACCGAAATGAAGGGCTGTTAAACCATGAGCACGTTGATCTAATGAGGAATCGCCACCAGCGATCAATAAAGTTGTATCTTCTGGATCTTTAGAGGTCACCCAAACAGCCTTGATTAGCTTTGAACATTTAATTGGCTGACTTTCAGTGGTCAAGCTAGGTAAATTAACATCAGTATCCACCAAAGTTCTAGCTTGGATTAATTTTCCAGTTTGGGCATCCCAGAATACAAATGATCCATCTTCATGCAATGTAACAAGATGTAATGAGTTTGGATGATATAGCGCTTCTATTAGTTTTGGATATCTCGACTTACCTGTGACAAAACCATCACCACCTGGAGCCTTTGGAGAAACTTCATACCGGAAACTATTCTTGATTTCACCGGTCGTGATTGAATATACGATAGCACAATGAGAATACCCAATTAAGATAGAACCAACATCTCTTGGATTCCACTGTATCGATACAATATTTGAACGTGGCTCTTCTGGTAATACCTGTTTTTGTAAATTGTCAATCTTGAAAGGGGTTATCATTCCTCTATCAATATCAAAGGCAACAATGGAACCATTTTGTAAACCAATCAATACCCAATCTAAACTTGGATCTGTTTCAAAGGCAGTGACTTTACCAGGAGCCAATATGTTATGAATGATCTTCTTAGAATGTAAAGAAAAAACGTAGATGGTACCTTTAGTATCCAACCCAACCAGATAGACACCTTTAACAAATCTCAAAGCTTGAAACTCAGTCCCCACGTTAAACGAAAATACAACTTCCACCTGTTGTTGTCCATAGACGTGGACTTCACCAGAACTAGTAGACAGGGCTAGCAGACTCTGAACAGGATCATGCGTAATTGCTTGTGGCTTCCCTGAAAGACCATACCGACACAACTGTTTCATGGCGTTAGTTTAAAGACCAACAGGACATTATTTTACAATACTTACATCATCTAGGATTAACGATCTACTATTGACGCCGGATGAGAGGTCCACTGAACCAACATTCCTGATTGAGTTCGTAACGTTTTTTAATCTTCTACTCTTGAACATTGCCTGAAAAATTGAGGTTTTGACACATTTCGTTTAAGAGATGGATCATTTCAATCGAACGGTTTGTAATACATAATTACGCGAATATTGTTAAGAGACACAGTGATATAATTAGTTTGTTAACGATACCCAACACCATGACGTTCTAACTACGCACCTTTATAAAAATGCAAATTCCACAAGGAAATGAAAGACATTCCTTGCACTTAGACATAAAATTGAAGAAACATAATTATCAATCAAGATCATCAACCAAGTCATGACTATCAGAGCCCTGGGGAAGTTCAGAACTAGCGGTAGTTGAGTTAGATGTCGGTCCATTCATTGAAGTACTTGCTGATGCACTGTTTGTACGACTGTCATTATTTTGATCATTATCATTATTATAATTATTGTTGTTGTTGTTGTTGCTGTTGTTGTTATTGTTGTTGCTGTTGTTGTTGTTGTTGCTGTTGCTGTTGTTGTTGGTGATATTATTATTGTTATTGTTCACCATGGAGTTCATCGAGTTCATGGCAGTGTGTAGACCATGATTAATTATACCACCAATGGAGTTTCTAATAGACTCCGGAAGATTTGGACTATGATTAATTACAAGGCCGTTAATCCTTGGCCCACTGACACCTGGCATTACGGTAGTACCACTAGTGGCTGTTGTTGTAGTAGCAGGAGCAGCAGTAGGAGCAGCAGCAGGAGTAGCATTGCTTGACGGGATGCTGTTATTGGGCGTTTCAGCTGTCGATCCAGTATTGGAATTAATTGCAGTCTCAGAAGTTGAGGAATTTGTAGAATTTGAACTAAAAACACCATTCTCACCGGTCAAGAATCTGTTGAGATAAGTCTCAGCCATGCTAGCTAAAGGATTTGATGAATTTTGAGCTTGGGTAGTGGGCTGTGGTGTTCTTCTAACTTCCGTGTCCTGTGCATAAGAAGATGGTTGTCTTCTTGATGATATTGCTGCTTTCTCATACTCATCAATAATAGGCTTGATAGGTTCGATAAGTTTCCACATTTCTTGATGACTATGACCTTGTGAGCATGCTCTTTCTTCTGCAAATCTTAATGAATCAATCAATTTTAAAATGTACGGTTTCAAGGCCTTATTCTTATGGGCATATTTGATAGAATTAATATATGCCTTCAGGCTTTCTATTGCCTTACCTTTCCCCAAATAACAAAAACCTAGTCTTGTCCAAGAAGTTTCAAAATCCGGCTTGATTTCCAACGATTTCAACAAATCTTCTATAGCATCATCAATTGATTGTAAATATGTGTATGCCGCGGCCCTTGCTGAATAAAGGATATAATTTCTTGGATCAATCAGGATACCTTCTGTGTAAGTGGCAATAGCAATACCAAATCTCCCGGATTTTAGGTATTCGTTACCCATTTTACGAAGTTCAACAACTTTCTTGGCTCTTTGTCTCTTTTCAATGAGTTTCAATGCATGATTAGTCTCAAAATCTTGCATTAGCTTCAAATATTCATAACCCGTGATGGCGTCTGGCACTTTCTTCTGGTCTTTTTCATTGATATAGTTGTTGTAATGACGTAGGAGTCCTGTGATCGTACTGATGAAGCTATCGCTGTTGTATCTGGTATCACCAAAGATTTCAATTATCTGCGCCACAGCATAGTTCAAAGTACAAGATGGATCATAATCAGAGTTGAAGAAATTCTTGAATTTCGGTTTGACCTGGAGCATGGATGAGGAGGAATACCAACTCTTTTTAAACAAATCAAGTAGTTCATCATTTGTGAGTGAGACATCTTGAGTTTGGTTATCCTCTCTGATGGCGGCTTTCAAGACATCTGCAATGACTATTACTCCCCCGACATTATAACGTAACAGTCTTAGTTTCTCATCTTGTATTGAGGAACCACTGGAGGAAGCACTGTACTGGTTCAGGTCCGTTAGGTAAAGCACCACTGCTTTAATTAAGTCACTATTGAATGACATTACCGTTCGGTGATTACCCGTAAATTCAGTAGGAATGGTCCAATTTTATTCATAATCACTTTAAAACTTCAACTTTCCCGCGATTCGATCTGTTTATTCTGGAAAGTTCCATTGGTTTCACTGACACGTCCATAAATGGCAGAGAAAAACTGACACTTTGTTAAATGACAGACAGGTTGTTTTTGAATGGCAAAATATTCGTTCCCCATTAGTACTTAGGTAATTTAAACATTTCGTAATTATTATAAGACAACAAAGACTAGGGTTACATAATGAGTCTTTGGAATGAAATTAATGACTTTGACAAGTTTCCGGAGCTGCCAAATCTACCTAAGGAGTTCCCTGAGGATTTTTGTACTTCAACTAGAGGTTTAAGACAGTTTTTGAACCATTCTAGAAGACTTAGTGATGATGTACTGAAACAAAGACTGAATTCTATATTGAATCATAATGAGACTCGTGATAAGAAGTTTGAGAAACAACAAGTTTGTGATGAATTCATCAAAAATGTTCTAATAAAATCATGGAATGATAGATTACGAAGTTTGGATTTTTGTAAAGGTCAATTATTAAAGATTGATAAAAGTATCCAACAAGATGAAAGAACTGCTATAGATCCAAGAATTGATCCTTATAATCAACGTGATTTAGAAAATTCAAGACGTAAGAAGTTGGAAGAATATGAGAACATTGAAAGGTTCTTAAGGAATGAAATGACTGTGGAGGAGATTATCAAAGGAAGATCGAGAGAGATATTACTTGATTCATGTAGTGTTTCAAAACTACTTGATGAATTGGTGTGAAGTGCCAATGAAAGTGCTAATGAACTGCCGATGCATCTATTAAGCTGCCACCTATATGTACATAATTTTTTATTAATGCATTATGATTATGATGATATTTATTCAACTTCACTAAGATCTTCCTCTTTCATTAGTTGTAACCCCCGATATTGATACTCAAATTCCAAAGTTTCATAGTTGATAACGAAATCCTTTCGTAAACGATTTTGGAAATCAATGTCTTGAATATTGGAGATGAATGACGTAATGTCTCTTTGAATTCTTGCCTTGGATTTCAATTCAAGTTGGTTGTCCCTGTGCTCAATCTCTATGAAGAGAGAATTTAAATCATCGAGAAATTCCTTGATTGTAGTATATTTTTGGTCTTTGACGTTTTGAAATATCATGGATAAATTTGGTGTCCTTGTATCAATGTCTAGTAAAAATCTTGATGATTCGATCTTGGAGATTCTTGTCATGGTTTCATTAATCCATGAATGATGTGGGAAGAAATAGTAATCAATCAGTTCATTCATAACATTGTGATTCTCCCTTTTTAGTCCTTCTCTTTTGATAATCGAATCAGAAATATCTTGTAGTCTATCTAGATCTTTTAACAAAATCTTTGCAAAGTCTAATTTTTGAGGAATTTCATTTGGATCGCCACCAATAACAGTCTCTGTTACTCTTCTAATTAATGGAGCACCTTTCTTCATCTCTCTTTTCATACTCCAATACTTAGTCAATATTATGCTCAAGTTGTTGCTATCATTTATTCTAAATTTGTCCAAAAATTTCCCAATAATATCAATGAAATAATTTGGAGCAATTGGTGTACCCCTCGCAGTCTTCCACTTATGAGCAGTTGATTTCAGTTTTGGCTTTGTAACTTTATAATTATTTTGCAAAGAATCAAAATATAATCTAGCTTTTGTTATTCCAAGTCTTATATCGTCAACCATCTCAGAGGGGCCATGCCTTTCACAATAACATTTCAAGCTAGATTGATCTAACACAGCGCCTTGGACACCCTTTGACATCTCCATTTTCAGACCTGCCCTTTTTGCACATGTAACATGGAACGCAGTAAAGCAATTCTTATTGGCACATTGGATACAAGCGCCCATTTTCTGTTTACAAATATAGCAGTTTAACCTCCAACGACCTTTTGGAATCAGCTCTATTCCTTCGATGGGCTCCATATGCGCAGCGCTGGCAAAATATAATTCAGGAATCCATAATCCACATATTACATGACTCCATTGACCATTAGCTGTTTGTTTAAAAGCACCAGTGACAGAAGGACAAAACTGACATTTCACTTTTTTATTCTTGTTAATCATACATTTACGGCAAAGCCATTGACCTTCAGGAATGAATAACACCCCATAACAATCTTGATGTACTGCGACATCACATCCATCACAAAAAATTATAGCATTTGAATTATCACATTCTGTGTCATTACATATGGCACATTTTTGATCATCAATTGAAGTGACACCAATTCCATCATCTGATCCGTATAATTCCACATTTTTCTGTGAATTGGTGATTTTGAATTGATTATTAGAACGTAATTTTGGTGGAATCTTTTGTTCTATTGAATACCATTCATTTTCAAGAATAGTGATTACACACTCAAACATTTCGTTTGTTATCTGATAACCTTCATTGTTTAAATATACCAATAGATAGCTATCCTGTTCATCCATATCATACATTGACTTGAACATGATTTGATTATCACTCAATGATTCGACAAAGTTTGTCTCATTAGATACAAGACGATCCAATTCCCTGATATAAGTGTTTTTAAAACCTTGATACAGTTGATTACCTCCTTTTGATTTATAACCAAGTTTCATCATTGTCTTTGGTACCTTCGTATTCCCGTCTTGCATGTCTTCTTTCGGGAGTTGTTTGAATATTGGTGTGTTAACATTATGAATCTTCTTGGCTTTATGTTGAGTCGTGTTCTTATGTGTTATAAAAGTCCGCAATGGTTTATTAACGTCCAGGTCTGGATAAAAGTCTGTGAAAATATGTTCTTCACGTGGTTTTAACGGGTCCACTCCACTCATTTTCCTTTACGTGAGAAATCTGTTTTGATTTGTAGTTATGAACTGTTGATTCGTATTGTTTTGTTTTCTCTCTCGGGAATTGCCAATCGCTTTCTCGAATTGTAGCAATAGTTGGTGAGACTACAGCCAGATGGAAGGTTGGAACGTTTAGGTCTACCTTTGGGGATGCAGGAGGTCAAAGATGTTTAGTAGAGCCAAGGTTAGGAGTGTGAGAACTAGGAAGAATTCAAGCTGACTAGTTCCTACCGACCCCATGATATTGACCGATGAGGAAACACCAAACACAGCGACGTTAGTAAATCTGGCAGCAATTGATCTGGAAATTAGTGGTCAAACTAAAACGTCATGGGATATCGAGTTAATAAAGGGACCTTTACGGTCCCAACAATCTTCTGAGCGCAAGTGATTTAATCTTTCTAATCAACTTCGAACAAAGACTACGAACTACTCTTTACCCGAAAATTCAATTATTCATTCATTATGATTCCATGTCTGATTATGTTCTTTAAGAAATTCATCAACGTCAAACTCAAGATTCTTAGGGGTTGGGATGTCTCCTGGGTTGATTCCACTTTGCTGGAATTGTTGCGGTTGTGTGTGCTGTTGCTGTTGCTGCTGCTGCTGCTGCTGCTCTTGCTCTTGCTGTACGGGAGACTCCGTCTGGGAAACAGAACCATTCAATCTTTCCAGTTCTTCAATCTTCCTTATCAAAATCTCTCTTCTGCTATCCTGCTCCTCTAGGACTTTATGTAGATGCTTTACATAATCGACAGTTTTGTTGATTATGACAGATTTGGAAGCCTTAATCTCTTTACCATCAGAATCAACATACAGTAACGAAGGAGGAACAACCATACCTAATTCCTTTATCTTTTCTTTTATCAAATCACGTCTTCTTCTCTCCACCTGGTTATGAAACTCTCTTCTTCTTCTAAGTTTTTCCTCTTTACTTAACTGAGATTTAGGTAATGAACCGGGACCAGGACTTGCTCCAATGGAACGAGGACTTTTAAAAGAAGATGGGTCAAATGATGAATATGGACTCAACGCATCGTTGAATGAATCAGTAGGAGATCTAATATCGTTCAAGTTCTGTCTTAATGGAATGGATTTAGCTTGCGGTGAAAAATAAGCGGAATCCAAATTCGCATTGTTTGAAGGAGATGAAATTGAATCTATTGGGTCATATAAAGAATTGTTTCTGGTTCCTATCGAGACACTAGGCGAGTTCTGACGTTGATGTGGTTGATGTTGTTGTGGGAGCAGCTGCTGTTGTGGTTGATGTTGTTGTGATTGTTGCTGTAGCCGTTGTTGCTCTATCGAAGGTGACAGTGACTGCTGGATAGATTGAGGTTGAAATGATGAAAGATGGACAGGGCTTGTGTAGGGCGAGGCTGAAGGGGATAAATAGTCGATATTATTATGGCCGTCATTGTTGTTGTTGTTGTTGAAATTGGAATGAGAAAGAATGTCATTCGGGTTGAGATAGGAGTTATACTGATTCTGAGTGAAAGGTTGAATATTTGAATTATGAAAGTTATTCAATTCCAATAATTCATTCTCAGGGATTGTTGAGTTAATGTTGAAGTTAAAGTCGTCCAAATTGAGCTCCTCATGCTCAAACTTTAGAAAGTCATCAGACATTATAGGAATTATGTACTTTGTTTGTTTCTATCAGGGCTCAGACAAGAAAAGTTCTAAAAATTCCTTTATAATTCTTCTTTTCAATTGAAGAATTTGAAATCTTTGATTTGTTAAAGGGAAATTTGTGTTTGGAGGCTCCGATAAACTTGTTGTTCCTTTTTTTTTTTTTTTATTTGTTCAACATTGAACTTCGCGAAGAATACAGAACATTTTAAAAGGTTGGCCTATAACAAATACAAATAGAAAAGTGTTTAACCTTATAAGAATGGCATCTTCAGAATCAAATCTTCGTTCGCAGTGGCAGGAGTGGTCATCTTCACATAACGTTCAGTCGGGATCTGCTTTAAACGAATCCGCAAAGACTCTTTTCACAGGATGGGCAGAAACAATAAATAACACAGCCAATGACGTTTATAACAGATTGCCATTAACTCAACAAGACGCGGAAGTTAACCAACAAGAGCCATCATGGTTCCAGTTATCTCGGTTTGAAAGACTCATGGGCTTCGTTGCTTGTCTAGGTGGTTCTGTCGCCTGTTTCACTATAAGTTTCCTATTATTTCCAGTGCTGGCCTTAAATCCAAGAAAGTTTGGTTTACTTTGGTCCTTGGGTTCATTACTATTTGTGATCTCATTTGGGTTACTACAAGGTCCAGTTGCATATATTAAGCATTTAACTTCCAAGGAAAGGCTTCCTTTTACAGTATTTTTCTTCACTTCAGTTATTGCCACTATTTATTTTAGTGCCATTGCAAAATCTACAATTTTGACATTAATATCATCCCTATTGGAAATTATTGCTGTTGTTTATTATACGGTTAGTTATTTCCCATTTGGTGCTCAAGGTCTAAGAATGGCAACATCTGTCGGAATAAGACAAGTGAGTGGGTTGGTGATCTAATGAATATGTTCTTTAATTTGATTTCTCCTTTTGATATAAAGGTAAACTTGCACTTCCACTTGTTTTCAAATAGAGAGATTCAATTTCATTCTTCTTTGATTGGAAATTTGTAATGGGTTTATTTGATTCATTAAGGAAGAATTTTAAAATGGTTTGGATATTTGAATGAATTTGTTTTATATCATGTCCATTTGTTAGATCATCCACTTTGATAGTAATATTCTTATCCTTTGTCACCATGAATGAAGTATTGAATAAGATTGATTTAATCTGCTTTTTGATGTATTTTAAATCAACGTTATCTTTTTTATTCTTTAATGTCATTGATGTGTTCTCTTGAATGGTTAGTTTTATGATATATGGGATTTTCTTATTCTTTGCATAAAATATCTCACCAAGAACATCAGGTAGCAAGTGGTGAATTCTATAATCACATAAGATGTAATCATACTCTTTGGAAATTCTCTTTTTGGATTTATCGTTCACTCTTTTCAACTTTTTAATACTCATCAATTCAATATTGTCATATTTTTCAGTCAATGGTTTGAACATTTCAACATAATTATTCACCACTGTATTATCCTTAGTGATTATAAGGATTCTCTGGGTTGATATATCATCTATTATTGGAGTTGGCATTGGTATTATCCTTTGAATATAATCTTTCTTTGTAGTTAATGGTGTCTTGAAATTGATTATGAGATATAAAATAGAGTCATGGGTGTTTGCTTGAAGGGCTTTGATCGATTTATACGATAAACTGTCGAATTCTTTATTATCAAATACACTGTACGTAACCATTATTGCTCTATCAATGTTTCTATCTCTGTGTCTATGTGTCTATCTCATCTATCGCATCTATCTCATCTATCTCATCTACCTAATCGATGATGATCCAAGTTTAGTAGCTTTAAAAAAATTTAGTGGGAGGGTCTCTCTCCGGGTAATGACTGCCATTCAACCTTGTGTCAATAATCACAGACTAATTCGCGAACAATAAAAGAGTGGCGGACTTGGAAAACTGGAAAAACGGTTAAGATATTTTATCCTCGGGGTCTAAATTTACAAATAGATCAAATAGCCCTCTAATAATCCGTTCTGATCTACAAAACAAAAGGGTAAATAAGAACCCTGTCAAAAGTTTATTACGTTTACGTTTACGCTTACGCTGTAAATAAGAGTCCAGTCATACGATTGCTTAGCGTTGCTCTGCTTTTCCATAAATAAATAAGTTAAGGCGGTTATTTCCTACCAATATAACTGACCAAAAAACGGTTGAATTTTGGCTGTCAATTTGCCGCGTGTCATCATTCTCTCTTGATGTTTATTTTTTTACAGCTTAAAGCCCTGTTCGCGAATTAAAATAATAATGTTGCTTTCTTTTTTTCTCAGTTTCTTCGCGGAGTCATTTTTCTATTAATAAAAGCGTAAATTTCTGTTTTCGCGCCTTTGGCCCTGCAACTTTGATTTCGCGGTGTTTACAGTTTTTGTCAATCTTAAAACATTTCTTGGCAGTTTTTTTAATTCAAACCCAGAAAGTTTCGTTCAATTTTGAGAAAACAAAAAAAAAAATAAGCGTCAAAAGGAGACAAAATTTAAACCTGGGATTAACAAGCTATATTCATTGAATAATCCACGTCAAAATCGAGATAAATCCTGTATTCCTTTGTCATGTCCATCGCACAATCCCAATTCACGCAACAGGAACAGGAGTTAAATACAACCACCGCGAATACCTGGCTCGCAATCGGCTCTTTAGCTGAAACCTTGGGCGATGTTGATCGTGCTGCCGTGGCCTATGATTCCACTTTAAGACATGAACCAAATAGTTTTGAAGCTCTAACATCACTGGCAAATCTATATCGTTCCCGTGACCTTTTTGCTAAAGCTGCTGAACTTTATCAAAGAGCTCTTTCTTCTAAACCTGATGCCGGGGGTACCTGGGGTCTTTTGGGTCATTGTTATCTAATGCTTGATGATTTACAAAGAGCTTATGCTGCTTATCAACAAGCTCTATACCATTTGAGCAATCCAAATGTTCCGAAATTATGGCATGGTATTGGGATCTTGTATGATCGTTATGGTTCTTTGGAGTATGCTGAAGAAGCTTTTAGAAGAGTTTTGGAATTGGATCCTAATTTTGAAAAAGCCTCTGAAATTTATTTCAGATTAGGCATTATCTATAAACATGAATCCAAGTTGGCTCAAGCATTAGAATGCTTTAAATATATCTTGCCAAATCCACCATCTCCATTAACCCAACCTGATGTTTGGTTTCAAATTGGTTCAGTCTTGGAACAACAAAGAGATTATGAAAATGCTAAAGATGCCTATCAAAAAGTCTTGCAAACCAATCCAAAACATGCTAAAGTCCTACAACAGCTAGGTTGTTTATATGCTCAACAAGGTTCTTCCTTCCAAGATCCTGAAGTTGCTTTGAGACTTTTATCCCAATCATTAGAGATCGATTCAAGTGATGCTCATACTTGGTATCATTTAGGTAGGGTTCATATGTCTAGGGGAGATTACACGTCAGCTTATGATGCTTTTCAACAAGCCGTCAATCGTGATGCTAGAAACCCAACTTTTTGGTGTTCTATTGGTGTCTTGTATTACCAAATTTCACAATACAGAGATGCTTTAGACGCTTATACGAGGGCAATCAGATTAAATCCATACATTTCTGAAGTTTGGTATGATCTAGGTACGTTATATGAAACTTGTAATAATCAAATATCTGATGCTTTAGATGCCTATAAACAAGCTGCTACTCTAGATCCAAATAATCCTCATATTCAAGCAAGATTAGAACAATTGACTAAATATCAAAAAAATGGTGGGCAAGGTTCCCCACCTCCACCTCCTCCAGGTCCTCAAGGTCCACAAGGCGGTCAATTGAGAATTCCTCAAAATTCTGTACAAGGTCAAAATTCAAGACAACCAGGTCAACCTCAATCTCAACCAATTCAACAGTTACAAGTTAATGGTTCTTATCCTTTACAGTCTATCCCACAACAGGGACAAGCTCCAATTCAAACGCCTCAACCACAACCACAATCTCAACACCAAGGTCCTTCTCCATTACCACATATTCAGCAAGAGCAGCAACAGCTGCAACAACTACAACTACAACAACAACAGCAACAACAACAACAACACCAGCAGGATCCTCCACAGCACTCTCAGCCACTTCAACCATTGCAAGAACAAAAGCAACCACAGCAACAGCTACCACAGCAACAGCAACCACAGCAACAGGCGCATCAAAACATACAACCTCAGCAACCTGTCCTACAGCAAGTTGCGCCAGTTGTTGTCTCACTTGCTCAACCTGTTCAAACAGAAGAAAAATCAGTCCTTGATCAAAAACAACAAAAGAGAGAATTGGAAGAACGAGAGCAATCAGAGAGTAAGAAACAGAAGAGTAACAGCGGTTTAAGTAAGATTGTCAATAATTCTGATAATAAAGAAACTGTTGGGACTGCCGACCAATTGAAAACCGCTGAAATCTCGAAAGAAACACAAAGCGAAGAAGGTCAACCAAATGAAGGTGAAAAGGAATCAGTTCAAGAATCTAAGCAAGAAGGGCAAAATAGACCTGCTGAGCCTTCTCCATCTGAGGCTCATGCTCCGGGTGAAGAGGAAAGCACAAAGGCTTCTGAACCGGTTGTTGATCGACCAGTTACTAATCAAGTGCAAACTCAGGGAAAGGAGATTGATGGGGAAGGTCAAGAACTTTCAATCAAACCATCAGAGGAAATTTTGAGTGAAATAAAAGAATCCAATGATGACGAAAAGGAAGATCAACAGGACTCAACTGAAGAAAAATCTGAGAAACCGGAAATCGCAGTGAGAAAAATTGAAGAAGATGATGAATATGACGATTAAGATGACGAAGAAAAGGAATAACAGTCAGCATAAGATGGTGGGAAGGGAGACTTGAAAATGAAGGAGATTAACGGACGAGTGAAATCTGCCTCAAGAAAAGAAAAAGCGGTATTATATTGATTTTTCATATCATTATTTGATGTTTGTGTTATACTACTAGTTTTACTATTCGTTGTTGCAGCTACGAAACTTCACGTAGTAAGACCTTGAGATTAAATGTAAATTTTTAAAGCTCTTTCTCAACAACTTTCTCAAGGAATTGTTTTATTTGGAGCAAAGTTTCATCTCGTACTCGTTCGGGAACCATCGCTAAACTCTTGAATTAGTACCATTCTCTTTATAATATTGTGAACTAGTTATGTATACTTACATAATGCCTTTGGTTCTAATATCTGATTAAGTTTTGTGAAGCTTGGTTCTTCATCATGGACAACCTGGTCTTATCCGAGTATTAGTATTTCAATATAGTCATGGCAAGAAAAAAATAATGATAACTTACCATTCGCTAGTTTATTTATGCTATCGTACCAACCTGATTGTAACAGTCTCTGTTTTAACAATGTTGATATTCTGTCAAATCTTGTTAGAAATTTAACCAAAGTATGGATTGTTTAGATCATTATACGCACCTGTCATATTCACCAGATTCTATAAGCTTTTGTTGGATCTCGGCCTTCAATCTATCAGTTTGGTCCATTCTTTTGTTGCTCCTTCTTCATCAACGACAGCATATTATGTGTTGGATATTTTTTGAGCAACGGAAAAAAAAAGATATGCAACTCCACTATATCGATTATATCTATGCTCAGATCTGTCATCAAAACAACGCTTTACAGAACGATCAACGTTAGAAACATGTCCGCCATAAAGAGGAAAGCACCAGAGCTTGCAGAAATTGTCAAGATTGAACCATTGGATTCCAAAGATGCTCGTTGGACACAGTTAGAGAAGATCACATATAGGGATCCTAATGGGAAGGAACGTCCATGGGAATCAGCCTCAAGACCAACAAGACCCAAGACTTCGGAGATCGATGCTGTTGCTATAATTGCCGTGTTGAAGAAACCTAGTGGTCCAGAGATTGTACTTCAACGACAATTCAGACCTCCTACAGGAGGTGTTTGTATTGAAGTTCCCGCTGGACTGGTTGATCCTAGTGAAACTATTGAAACAACTGCAATTAGAGAATTAAAAGAAGAAACTGGTTACATAGGAAAAGTGATCTCAAAATCACCAATCATTTTTAGTGATCCAGGTTTTTGCTCCACAAACTTGAGATTGGTAACTGTTGATATTGATTTAAATGACGAAAGAAATATAAATCCAATCCCTGAATTAGAAGAAAATGAATTCATAGAGACTTTTAGTGTTCCACTCAAAGATTTTAGTGAAGAATTACTGAAATTGAGTGCAAAAGGTTATAGAATTGATGCAAGAGTTCAGAATATTGCTGAAGGTATTAATATTGCTCAAAGATTTGGTTTATGATTTGTGGATACTTTATATGAATGAGTTAAATATACATAATAAAGCACCTATTAATGTTTCAGAGAAACGCTAATATCTGTGATCGAACTCGTCTGTTTGTTTTCAATTGGATTGATGGGCACATTAATAAACAAGCAGAAATCAATTGCGCCTCCAGGACTCGAACCCAGGTCGCTTTAGGGTTCTCTTACGTAATCACACAAATGTCGTTGCGAATAAAAATTGCTGATCGGTAGAGGGCACATGGAATCCTTTACCATTTTGCGCCGCCCCCCTTTGAAACTGGATTTGAGAATTAAAATGAAAAAATAAATCAATAATGGATTTTGAAGCAAAGAAAAATTATCTAAATTTTGGTTTATTATCACATAGAAATCAATCAAAATGGCTGAATTTGTCAATCAATTCCAATCTACTTTGAAGTCATGGGATACTGTAAGTGCTAATTGAATAATTTTCAAGATTTTTGATGTGAAGTTCAATGCTAATCAATTTAAGAAATTTGCTTCAAATCGTTTATTAACTCAATTTGAATCCAATACAAAACTACCAAGATCATATGCAATCTTAGGTGGTGGTATCGTTTATTTCTTTTTAATCTTCTTAAACGTTGGTGGTGTTGGTCAATTATTATCAAACATTGCTGGGTTTGTCATTCCTGGTTATTATTCAATTCTTGCCCTGAACAGTGCTTCTAAAAAAGATGATACTGAACTATTAACCTATTGGGTGGTCTTTGCCTTCTTAAATGTCCTTGAATTCTGGTCAAAGGCTATCTTATACTGGATCCCATTCTATTGGTTCTTAAAGACAGTTTTCTTGTTATACTTGTCATCTCCTCAAACTGGTGGTGCAACCATTGTTTATAATGCTATTATTAAACCAATTGCTGATCAATACATCATTGGCTCTTCATTTGCTGAAAAAGTCGACGATGTTGCTGCTGGTATCAAAACTGATTAGTCTCTTAAATCAGCGTTGTTATTTATAAGGATTATAACCAATTTTTTTAAGACCAATATGTAGTGCTACGGCCGTTTTTCTTATGTCCTCAAGATTTCAAGTTGATCTCAAGTTCCTATTGGATAATTAATTCTTATCAATACAAAATAGACCTGTGAGTTCCGATGATCAGATGACACAAAATCCACATTGGGCTCATAACCAGTTAAAGTTATTTCTTTTTATCGCCTTGCTTATCGCGATGGGGAGAATTTCGCGAATGGGTGATTTTTAGTCATAGAAATAAAAAATTTTGATAACAAAGACATCATTTTATCCATAAAGTCTGACTCTTCACTGTTTATTAGTTCATATTCTTCGTTTGTGAGACCATATATATACATATTTATACAGTATATTATGGAGGTTTGTGATCCAACTGTTAAATTGATTTCTTCTTTATCTGCCGGTACATCGTTTGTTGTCTGGTTAGTGGCCCAATTACCACAAGTTGTTGAAGTTTATCAGAATAAATGTGTGGATGGGATCAGTCCACTGTTCCTACTGATATGGCTATTTGGTGATTTAGCAAGCTTCATAGGTTGTGTCTACACTGAGCAATTGTTCTTCCAGTATGCTGTCAGTGCTTATTTCCTTTTCAACGATGCCGTTATCGTGGGGCAGTACTATTACTATGGTGTATATCTCAAAGAGAAACCAAGAGGACGTTCTAATTCACTATATGGTTCCGTGGTCCAACATATCAAAGGTCTATTGCCATTAACGGTGCTGGCATCAAATATTGGTACCACAGAAGCTTTTAAATTCACAGAATTAACAAATTCAACAAAGACCATTGGAGTCACTTGTGCGTGGATCTCTGCATTCCTATATTTCTTTGCTCGGGTTCCACAATTATATAAGAACTATCAAAGAAAATCAACAGAAGACTTATCACCATATTTATTCAGTTGTACACTGGTTGGGAATACAACTTACGCCATTTCAATTTTGGTGAGTTGTGAATTCATCTATGATGATGCAAGATGGGCATTTTTTTTGAATGAATTACCTTATATAATTGGGAGTGCTGGTACAATTATTTTTGATCTGATGTATTTTTATCAAGTTTATATTTATGGTAAAGAACCAAAGAGAGATGAGGAAGCCCCATTGTTAACTTCTGACTTTTAATATGTGATGACATTTTTCACGATGACAGGAAGCATCCCACAAGTTCAAAAATTGACTCAAAGAAAAAAAAAAAAAAAAAACATCGCATAATCATATATCGCATCATAGTTCAGCATTTAGTTAGATTCCAAACACCCAATTATGTATGTTTACATTTCTTTTTTTTCTTTCTGTGTTTTTGATTTTGAATTAGTTGATGATATTGTATTGTTAGGCCATACAATAAGAGCAATGTTGCCCCTATTTCCAAATTTGGTAATTCGTTTTGCCTTCTTCGTTCTTTGTCCCTGTTCAAGTCTCATCATTTCCTAATTTGGACTTCGCCAAAAAGTCCCTCTTCTCAATTCTGATGCAGGAACTTCCGGAAATGGAAAACGGTCGATGAAAATTTCAGTTGGTTTTTTTTTCCTTTTTGCTCAAGTATGGTTATTTTTAAAGAACTAAAATAAAACCCTGAGCAGATTTCAAATTAAAATTTTATAATAACAAAATTTCACATCTTCGGTTTTAGTGGTTTTAAGGGGATTTTTAACTTCATTTTGAAGGGATCCTGGATCAAGCTTTGCAAGACTGATCTGCTTCTTCTTCCTTTTCGTACAATTCATTAAAAGTAAAACATGCTCAAGACACTTTCGGATGATCTGGAGACTGTTTCATTGGAAGATGTCCCTAAGAAACGGTTAAACAAATCACCTTCTCAATTGATACACCCAAGGGGATTAGGAATAGATTTACTACCCTCAAGACCAAGTGATTCAGTAATAAAGACAAGAGTTCAACAGCGGGCTGGTTCCGTATTGTCATTATCAGAAAGACCTGTCTCAAATGAATCTATCCCATCTTCAGATTTCTCAGAAAATAGTAATTGTTCTAGAAATTCCTCAATAACAAGTGGATCCCTTGTTGATTCATCACCAGAGTTTATCTCAACACAATCACAATCGCAAATTTCTGTTGATAATATTCATACACCATATCACAGACAACCTTCACAATCAACACCATCTTTAGTAAGTTCAACAAAATCAAATTCAACAATCAGATTAACCCCATCACAAAGATTAAAATTACAAAGACAAACTTCTCATCTTTCCAGACAGGAAAGAGAATCATATTTTGAACAACATTATGACATTGATGATGATGCTGATGAAAACGATAGAATGGATGATGGCTTGATATGGAATGTTCCCTTTACTAAAACAAACAACCCATTTTCACCAACGTCTGGGAAATCGCCGTCAATCATCAAGAATATAATTGAGAATTCACCTGTTACATTGCCAATGTCACCACTGCCGGGGTTTATTTCACAACCCTCATCACCATTAATCACCAGAAATAACACATTTGAAAGTTTTTATCGTCATCCAAATGAGGCACAAAGTTTATCTACTTTCTATGAGGCTGTAAATAGAGACCACACTCAGAAGCAAGTGCTATCAAGAAAACAGAGTGCTGCTAGTTTACCGAAATATATTAAAGAGGCATCTGATCAAGGTTTAGATGACTTAGAATTAGTATCTGAGGAGAAATCAAAGAGTTTAACTTCAACGAGACCAATATGGTTACCACCTAAACCTGAAAAGGAATTGAAAAAACATGAAAGTGATGCCTTTAAGATGTTGGAAAAAGTTGCCAAATTGGATAAAAAGCTCGAAGAGAAACAAGTTTTAATTAATCAAGTTCAAGAACGTAATACCAAGAGATGGAATGAATTGAATGCAAAGAATATACTAAAGCATTCAACAGAAGTTAAGAAATTGAGTTTTAAAACAATCATACCCATTCACCTAAGGTTTGAGATTTGGTCGACATTCTTGAGAGTTAAAGAACCAATTGAGAAATATCAAGATTTGAATAACAAATTAACAAATATTCCATCATTACCATCTAATAAAATTGAAGAATTTAAGCAACTAACCACTGATGAGAATTTGATCCATTTGTTGAAATTGAAACTGATATCGGCACAAGGTTTAAATTTGTCATATGATTACAAGCTGCTGAAATTGTTATTGTTGAGATTTAATAAAGTTGATGCTTATAATTTATTGAATCTTGTCAAATTGAATGTCTTGACAGAACAACAATCAAAGAAATTTAAAGAAAATCTGAATAAGAATAGTGTCATAAAACGTTATTTGTTAAAGACAGATCTAGAAGAGATCACAATAATCAATTTCTTAACCATTCTTCTGAATTTTAGATCTGATGATTGTTCCAGTTTGATTTATCAAATCTTAGACATTGTTATCTTGAATCAAGACTATAAGATCATCTATGCATTCTTCATCACAATCATGAGAGACTACCATTATGGATTTAATACCGTTGATCAGCTTGGTGAAAAGAAGGTTTATATTAGCGATAAGTTTCAGTTCTTTGATAGATTCTATTCTTACTATAAGAAGTTTTAATATTTTTATGACGAATTTAATGTTCAAATTATCTGTAAATTGTAAAAATATCCAATAATATCAGTTCTATATTGGCGTGAGCATGCTACTGAACAACCAATACCTGCAAGAACACAAAAGGAAGATTATATTACTAAACATTAAATCATAATCCAGTCTTCTCCTGAGAATTCTCCCATTCTCTAAATTCATTTCTTTTCTTCAAGATATCAATAAAAGTAACTCGGTTAACAGCACCAAATGCAGAACTCTTTCCAATTTCTTCAACTATCAATGCGTCCTTCATTTCCACAGGGTCAAATCTACCTCTTGAGATCTCTCTGTCCTCTACCAATGAAAGGACAGGTTTTCTCAAGGTTGATATATAGATGATATGGATCAAGAATAAAACTAATGATGCAATGACCTCAAGAGTTATATCTTGTGGGAATGGGATTGATGTGCCATGTAACTTGGTGAACTTTAAGTGTTCATGGGATGAGTATCCTGCATGTATAAGAAGCAAAGTAGCGACGTAGCTGACGATGAGTTGCATGCTGATGAAAATTCACTCAGAAGTTTTTCTATCAAGGCAAAAAAGTTCTGGAGCTGTTGATGGTCTTAATTCAGATGATTGAGCTATATCGAGCTAATATTGAAGCAGGTCCTTGTTGCAGTTTGAATTGTTCAGGCTAAGAATCGTATTTTATTTGTGCGTTAATCAATGAAACTGTCACATGTTTACTTATAAAACGATTTCGCGGGAGATGTGCAATGTTGACATAGGAGATAACTGTCAGCTACAAATAACTGGATCAGATTCATTTATAAACTAAACAAATCCTTCTGTCCAAAGACTTCACCGGATATAACAAGAATGACATCACAAATGAAATGACTAACATCATTGCATTCTTTATTCTTGACTTTTGTAGCCTTTTTAGCCAGATCTCTTATACCAGACATTTCAGATGCGTTTAACACTTCAGGAACTCGTACCAGGATAGAATACATCCACTTGGTTAAGATCAATGGTGTGTTATGGACCAGCCATTTCGTTATATAGATGATTAATTTGAATATTAAATCGTGGTCTAAATTGGAGATTATGGAAAGTGTGGGTTCATGAGACATTGTATATGATCTCCATTCCGTGAAGTTGTTGGGGAATATGAAATCAGTGGGCACTGAAAGTTCACCTTCATTTGGTAATAATTCCCTTTGATGCTTGAATTCTTTTATTATTTCAAGATAATGATCTTTTTGTTGCTTGGTTATTTGATGTTCTTTAGTTATTTGACCATCATTCTGTTCTTCAGTTCTCTGATTTGGAGTATTTGGAGTGTCATTTGATAATAAAACAGCCTCATTGGTAGCATCATCGTAAGATATCTCTCTCGGGATAAACATCACCGAACTCCCTTCTTCTGCTTGTTTCCTCACTAATGCTAAATAAGTATCTGCATCAGTAGGTATGGTATCTAAGGTGATGGAGTCATAAATTTTTTTGGATACTGGTAAGGCTCTGTATTGACCAAATTCGGGATCCAATTGTTGATCCTTCTTATGCTTCTTCTTGCCATTTTGTGAGTTTTGTGATCTTTTCATTGGGTGTTGAGGGATGTTGTTGGCCATGATTGGTGATTGCGATTATTTTTTTTTTTGGCTTGAATAATCATTAAAGACAATTGATATATAGTGAGCAAAATTACACCACCATTATAAACATCAGAAATTATACAATGCTATATAATGCTATATATAAGTCTCACTTCCATGTAATAGAATATAATGAATTGTGTTATACCTATGTTCATCCAAAACACACATGATTGTAAGGAGTAAACTTTTACCATAAACAGTACATCTACATCATTCACAAAATTTCATATCTCATTCATAGTTAATTACATATGTAATAAAAAACATAAAAAAACCCACTTATAATGAAATATACTTTGTCCTCCCAAAACAGAGTTTATTATAACATTATACCTGAAAAAAAAAAGAAAAAACCCCTTATATAGTATGGTTTTTTATTTTATCTTTTTCAAATAATCTTGAAGCTCTTAGCTCTTTCTAATGAGAAGCTAAGCACTCTTGATTAGCACTAAAAGGGCTAATCTAATCTTAATCCATCAATAAATGATTCCTCCAACTTCTCAAAACTGATGTACAACAATTGATAATGACCAAGATCATAAACAATCTTATCAATCTTTTTATAATCTTTAAGTTTCAAAGACATTAACTTCAAGAAGTTTTCACCATTGTTATGATTCGAAAAAAAAGTTAATTGGAACTTGTTTGGATTAAACATCCCAAGAACCCTTCTTAAGATGGTTAAATTGTTCAATCCATAATTTTGAGGAATAACATTTGACTCAAATGAGGCATAAGACCAATCCCTTTCCGGTGTAACATGGACCGTATAATAAGAATCATCATTCATGATTGTATTTGATGAATAACCACATGGAGTGAATTGGAAAGCATCATGCAAACCTTCTTCGTTATACAAATCAATTAGTCCAATGTTTTTGGATGTTGAAGTCCCCAAGAAATGACCCAAATCATCATTATCGTCAATTTCAAAACCTGGTTTTCTTGAAGTATTGAATTGGATGCATTTATCTTGGGATAATTCAGTCATTAATATCTCAAAAGTTTCATCAATATTATCAATGTCTATATCAGTTTCTGAGACAGTTGATGATAAAGTTGTATACAAATGCCAATGAGAATTATCAATACGACCAATCAGATAATGAGAACCATTTGTAAAGAATTGATTCAAATAATCAACTTCATCAGACCAATTCTTATGGACTGATTTTTGCTTTGATGGGAACATAAATGCCCTTCTTGAATAAAACACTTTAAAAGGTTGAACACCATTGGTTAAGAATTCCCAACCAAGTTCCTTACGGACAAGATTGAACAATGAATCCAAACAATGTAAAGTAGTTGTGGTACCGCAAGTTTTCAAAACCAATTTATGATCAAAGACGAATAATGAACTTTCACTTAATAAGAATGCATCAACATCTTTAGATTTCTTAATTGATAAGACTTTACAGTTGACTAAATCCAAGATCTTTGACCATTCATCAAAGGGAATTGACCTTAATGAACCATTTTGATTATATGGATTAGGATAAAACCAAATTTCCAACAATTTTTCCGGTCCTTCAAAGGCTTCGGTCGAATCTAAATTAACAGATAATTCATGATCGATGTAACTATTAGCAGCCTTATTAAATTGAACAGGAGTCATTCTGATGTTTGCACCGAGTGGGAGGAAGAAGTATCTCGGTGTATTTCTATTGTAAAGAAAGGGCTGCTAGGGCATTAGCTTCTAGGAAAAAAAGAATCAAAGGGAAGAAAGAATCAAGCGGACAAGATGTCTTTTTGATTAATTTTGCGGGAAAATTTTTCATTTTTACAGTATGGGAAAAAACTCGACTGGAAACCGTTGTCAATGTAAAAATTTCATGATAGTTGCTGAGATAATTGGTTGTATTAGGTAAACCAAACGTTGTACTTTTAAAAGTTGTTCCTGCTTATATAATTGTAAGCAATATGAAACGAAACAAAATGTGGGAACTTGGTACTGATGTGTCTGGTAATGTTATTCTAACCAACAATAGCTAGTACTGGTGGTGCCTTGATTATGTAACGCAAACCATGGGCCTCTTACCCGACCTTTTGCTTCTTTTTTTTTGTTCTTTTAAAATCCGCGAATTAACCCGCGAAAATAAAAGCCCCGACTCAACTGCATTTGAATTTGACACAAAATGAGCGCTTAAAACCATCCAATCAATTTTTGAGGTATCACAAAGCTAAAAAAAAAAAGTGTATACTCGTATGAGCTTTTCTAACCATCCATTGAACCTCAGGAAAGACTCTATCGACCGTGATCTTGGATTATCCTATAAAAAATATTGCCCCTTGAGGAGAATATTAATCAATTCCAATCATCAGCGCTACATGTCCCCAGGTACATCACTTAGCGACTTCGTTCACTCAGCGGAACTGTCCTCGTTGAACTTAGATCCTTATAATACTACACCCCCTTGGAGTATACCCAATATGAGTACACTAGAACTGCTCGCAATGGTCTTCAAAAATAAGGTGGTCCTTCCAGATTTAACATACATTAATCCATATGCTACTTACAGCTCTCCGTCCACCAGCACATCTGATTATACTATTGGCCCTGTTATGATTAAAAATAGGGGGTTGAGATTCAGATCAATTGCAGGAAATAATTGGGAAAGATCTAATCTTTGTTACTGGATTACATACAGGAAATTCTAAGCAAAAAGATTCAGACACGGGTCTTATATTACAGATAATATTGATGACTTCCTCAGAGAATATAAGCTTGATATTAACCTTGAAGATCTTGAAGGGAAAACGAGTAAATCTTTTGCTTGGTCCATTGCAGAAGAGTTGTCTCAGAAGCCTCTGAGCGAAATACAAACTGAGTCTGACTTGAATTACTATATTAAGGACCAAATCACAAAGATCGTTGAACCCCTAGTGAGAATCACCTTACGAAAGTTCAATAAGAATAATATTACTCCTAATGTTGAACTCAATAAGGAATCAGTTATTGCTCATTATCTAAAACTAATGCAAAATATTTCACAAACTCCTTTAATCAATGTCAAAATTGACGACTTTGCAGAAAATAAATTGGAGCCCCATAATCTCTCCAGATTTCATACTGAATATTCTTTATCATCCAAACAGACTTTGAAAGCTGTCTCACTTAATGCAAGGGCAGATATTCTTTCATCAATAAATCTTAGAGAAACTATAAATTCCATTCACAGTCCATTTAATAAGTTATACACATTAGAAACACCGTTAATCATGACAGCAATTATAGAAATAAAGAAGTCAGCGGTTTTGGGTGGGGTCAATGAATTGAAAGACCAGTGGCAGCTGCTCGAATCTCTGCAGACTTTTACACAATCTTCTTGTGCTTCTCAGACCAACCAACCCAATATTAAGTTCCTATTTGAAAAAAGAGGCCTAGCCAAGGTTTTCAACAAGATAGTATAACAGTGTGTACGCACATGCTGCCCAAAGTTCATACTCATTGATCGAAATTCGGTGGTATTTTGTCATCTAAGCACAAAACTTGACAAAGAAGGGTCTATTCCAATCAAGGTTTTCTGTCCATTTGGTTTATTTGCTACAGACAAATTACGTTTAATGATTGCATCATTTCTCTCGTTTAGTCAACCTCTTGAAGATGAGATGAGAGAGAAGCAGGAGATGGTCAAAGTATTAAGGAATGTTAGACTTTGGTCTACCTCACAAGAAAAACTGGTAGATCCAAAAGCTGGCGCAAGCTCAGAAGGTTCGGTTTATAATTCTGATAGCTCCATTCCAAAATCTGCGGAAACATCAGCTACCCTGAGCTCCATAACCGAAAGTGAACTGGAAAGTGAACTGGGATATACAGATATCCCCCCTCGAAAGTTCAAACTTGATGACAGACCAACCAAGTTTACAAGGTCTCCAGATGTGGTAGAAGATTTATTTAACGTTTATGAAGTAGATATGATGAAGATGGACAAATTCCTAGTCCATCAGCACCAAGGAAGTTTATCCTTAATACTCCTTGTACATCCATCTATTATAAAAATCCTTCCAGCAGAGTTATTAGATCCAGGTATTGAGGACAAGTACGCCTCATTTGCCTCTGGTGATACTGGGCCCTCTTTAGAGAATTGGCTAATATTGAAAATGATGTGCCCAACCCTTTGAAATGATGATACAATACGTGAGGTTTGCGCATCTCAAGGAAAAAAGCCTGAGAAAGAAGGCCAATCTAAAAGGCAAGAAGAGCCCTTGAACTTGATGCAGGTTTTGCAGTGATAAAGTTATAGAGGAAATCAAAAAGTTAGTACTTGTCAATGATGAGAATATTTCACCAAAGGTTATTGGATACGGAATCATCGATGATATTTCCAAAGAGGTTAACAAAGAGTTCTCCATTATCTCACCAAGTTTTACTGGACCTTTTATCCTAATGGAATTTTGTGGATGGTCAGTCTACAGACACGGAGGTGTCGAAAGCTTAGACAGATCTGTGAAGGAAAAGATAATCTCCAAACTCGAGAAACTTCACAATCATAAAATACTACACAGAGACCTCCATGAGAATACTATTACATTGACTAAATTAGTCTCAGATCAATCTGAATCATGGGAACCTTGGATAATTGATCTTGGAAACTCGATATTTTGCGATAATGAGAGAACCAAGAGAGACGAGGTGGAGACATTGAAATTTCAACTAGGGCTATAGCTATATAAAGTATCCGAGTTGTTTGAAAATGCACTACAGATGGTTGTGAAGCTGCAGATAACCAATTGCTCTTGGTGTCCAAACTGAGTGGCGAGCGCTGTTAAACAACTCAGAAATCGATTTATTGAATATGACAGAATTATAGCAAATCTTACTTTGTTGATCATGGTAACCCCGAGCTCGATATTAGCCTGCGAACTATTAGGAATATTTATCGCAAGTGTGATTTAATACAGCAAATACAGTATAGTGTAGCATTGTATAGTGAGAAGATACTTATATTCTTATCCACTATCCGTACTATAGATGTCCCCCAAGTATGAAGCCCAACTTGTCACAAAAAAAGACTCATGGGTGATTAATTGGGTATTTTATGGAAAACAAAGGAATCCAATCAGTATCAGTTTGTTGTCCCTTATTAAGATGAATCTTAAACGAAACTCAACTGATTGTTGTTTATAACAAAACGTTAAGAACAAATTTTGTTTGGTGTAATTAAGTGGTTAAAAGTGAAGAAGTGTGAAAATTTTTCCAATTTATAGTGAGAAAAAAGCACACATAAAAAGTAACAATAACAGTGCAATAGACACCTGATGAACCACAAACAAAGAAACCAGGACCTTACTTTATATATAGGGAACTTGGACGAGAAAGTCACAGAAGCCACCTTATACGAACTGTTCATACAAGTGTCCCCTATAAATTCAATCCACTTACCAAAAGATCGGGTATTACGTACTCATCAAGGCTATGGGTTCATTGAACTAAAGAATCAAAGAGATGTTGAATATGCTGAGAAAATCTTACAAGGAACACGGTTATTTGGTAAGAATATAAAGATTAATAAAGTAAGTAGTAAACAGG
The DNA here is from genome assembly GCA_030569295.1 of Taiozyma yuanshanica. Taxonomy (NCBI): domain Eukaryota; kingdom Fungi; phylum Ascomycota; class Saccharomycetes; order Phaffomycetales; family Wickerhamomycetaceae; genus Taiozyma; species Taiozyma yuanshanica. The sequence continues at coordinate 576,834 of JAJMKP010000005.1, forward strand.
ACAATCAACTAAACCTCGGTTCTACTATTTTCATAAAAAATCTTGATCCTTTATGTGATGAATCCACCCTAATTCCAATATTCAAGCACTTTGGTGAGTTCACCAAGAATCCTGAAATTATAAGAGATGAAAATGGTAATTCAAAGGGTTATGCCTTCATATACTTCAAGAAGTTCAAAGACTCTGATGAAGCAATAGAGAAAATGTCTGGCCAATTCATTTTAAATAAACAAGTGTATATTGAATATGCAAAGAAAAAAGGTGAAAATGCTAAACATGGTGATCAAACTGAAAGGTTATTACAACAGCAGGCTGAAATAAATAACTATGCTATTTGATAGCTTTCACCTATCAACCACCTTTTTAATCTTTTCAATATAAAAGTTTTGAAAACTATGCTCATCCATTTCATCATTTAACCTTGATCTTAAAAACCTACTTTGTGATTTGCCTTCATCTGTCATGATATATCTTGGTAATGGGAATCTATAACCAAGAATATCCATAGCTTCAGATTTAACTAGATCCATCAATTCACAAACATGCGGATATTCACCTAAATCTAAAGTATCCCTCCAATTTGCAATGGTTTCACCGTATTGGATCAATACTTGAAAATACGAATCCATTAAATAGATCTTGTCTGATCGAATTGAACTATTTTCCAATTCAACTGCAATTGGCTCAGGTTCATTGAGTTCAAATTGTAATAATTGTGGTTGAATCATCAATAAACAATCATTGATTGAAACTTTTGAGAAAACATCAAGGTAATAACTCTTCTCATCTGGTGTTATATTGAATAATGATAAAATTGGTGATTTCAATAAATGATAAATAAATTTAGGTAAATAATCGAATTGCGGTAACATTTTGAAAGTGTTTGATTCACTCTTAAGAAATGTTGCATAGTTAAGCATATAACCTTCCAATACCTTATTGATCTCTAATGTGATCAACTTTTCATTGAAGCCATATTTATGTAGCATCATTTTAGTCATCAATATAACGTTTGCCTCTTGGTCAAAATATTCACTATAACGACCCTTCGTATCATTAGTTGTTGATTTGGCCACTGTAGTGATTCTAAATCTTTCTGTGCCATCGTTATGTCTATATTTAGTTTGAAATTGAATATATGATTTCACTGGGACACTTTGTTTCTCTGATGAATGACCCACCGTTGTTGGTGTAAAGAATAACGTGATTGTGTGTCTGTTTGAAATCATTGGTAATCTGATTGTGTTGGTCAATCCATCGCCAATGACAACATCACTAATTGAATTGTTATCTCTAGTTTGTGCCTTTTGAGTGACCCCATTGCTGATGAATCCAGACACTGCAATATGAGAAGAACACAAGATCCTCAATTCAGCATTTGAATGAAAATTAATCATTCCAAACTCTTCATCAATTTCAAAGATCTTTCTATAACTCTGTTTGAACAGATTTGTTGTGAATGAATCATTCATTAACAACCAACCACCTGTTCTAGAAGTAAGCTTCCTCATTTCTAGAATCCCAATTTGATCATAGGATGCAATGAATAAACTGAAACTTATGCGGTCATTGATTATCAGCGCATCATAGAAGTCAGTAGCTGGCTTTAGCTTTGACGCCTTACCATTTGATATATCATGAAATGTTCTAATTGGTTCTGATTTCGAGGTTCCGACAACAGCACCAGGTCCAATGGTACATGGACCACCCAAGAATGTAAAGATATGACCTTTGTCAAGATTGAAATGTGACAACAATTTGGATGAAATTGATAACGCAACACCAGAGCATCGTTGCTGACGATCTTTAGATTCTTTAGATGGTTTCAAGTTGTATAAATGACGTAAAAAGGTATCTTTATTTGTGATATGTGTGAATAATTTGTCAAATGCAAAAGATTCAAAAGAATTTAGATACTCTTTTAGCCCATTGAACCCAACTTTCTTGATGATTGGTGATTGCAATTCATGGATGTATACATTTGAATCAAAGGAAATAAGACCAATGAAACAATCTGGCATAAATTTCATTGTTTCGTCGATTGTAGCCTTTAAATCCAACAGCTCTTCCGGTTCAAGATTCAGATCAACAACCAGTAAAATCACCATAGGTCTATTAAACTTGTTGTATTCATTAGGAATAATGTATTCAATATTACTCCAATTTAAATTATTCAGATCCGTAATTGGATTTCTCACTCGACACAGTGAACAACTCCAAAACCCAGCAGCCTGGTCAACGATACAATATGGATTTATAACGCCATGACAACTTCGACACCTTGTTGGCAGCCTTTTAAGGTATTGATCTCTTGAAATGTGTGATAATGGGGTGTAAATAGCACCAATTGGGGTAAGAAACTTGAGTTCTTCGTTTCTTGTCACCGGCAAGACGTTCCAGTTGAACCTTACACCATTGGTATCTTCTTCTGTGTATATATCAAAGGGCTTTTTGACGGTTAGTTTATTATGGGACAGAGAGGATTGAAGAACTCACTAGCTGATTCATCATCTGTTGTTTAAGAGTACATTAAGAAGAGTGTCAGTAAGTGTAAGTTTGGCCCTTTGGTCAACCCTTTATGAACCTCTGATGTTTGATCTGATATCCGTATAAAAGATTCAATTTCGAGAAAAACAAATCTCGAGGAAACTGTCACCTTAACAAACTCTAATACTTTATCATACAAATAAGAAAATGAACCTCAGCTCCCTACTCAGAGACCAGAATGAGCCTCAGCCAACAGACCCAAGTTTTGCGCTTATACAACCGGAATATCCAATTGATTTGGTGAATTACCTTCCTGTAGGATTAACTTCCTTTCAAAGGGACCTGGTTGAGATATTGATAGGCTTGCACAAGAATTCGCTATTTAAACAACTTCAGGATCAGGATGACTCTTTACAGTCTATAATTCCTGATTATCACTACCTAAGTGACGAAGAATTGCAACAATTACTGGTAAGGAATATAAACCTTGTATTAAACCATCCTTATTTATTAGTGGAGCACTATATGCCAAAAAAATTACTACTAATGGAAAGTCATGAAAGATTAATGTTCGCTAGTGATAAATTTAGAAACTTGGACAAACTATTAAACGCTGTTAAGGATCTTTCTATTGAGATCGTGATAGTAGGGCATAATGTGAAAGAATTGGATTTGATCGAAGCTTTCATTCTTGGTAGAGACTTGATCTACAAGAGATACAGTGGTGCTAAGTTAGTTGATGATGCAAAGCCTATAAGGATCGAAGAGAAAAAGGCTAAAGATGATGATTATGTACCAAAGAAGAAACCAGACATTTTTCCAAAGAAATTAAATCTACATCTGATTACCACACAACAATTATATGGTACTTTCTTACCACCTGTTGATTTCATCTTGTCGTTTGATGAAACTTTGAATGAAAAAGATAGTCATATTGAATATTTAAGATCTTTGAAAGGAGACATAATCCCATTGATCAAGGTAGTGGTGACAAATTCTCAAAGACATGGTCAGTTGAAAGAAATCGATTTGAAAAATAGCTTATATTCTTCAATTGTTCATCGTGATAATGATATCAATTATGATAATGAATTAGGAATCATTTATGAAAAAGTTGCTTTTTTTTTCAAAGATCCAAGAGTGAATAGATGGCCGGTTGATCTTCCAGCTTTCAAGACTCATACCAGGGAGGAGATCATCAATTCCATTAATAAGATCGATCTTGAATTTCAAATAATTAATGGTAACAAGAGAGTTAAACTAGAAGAAGTTATAATACCTGACACGTTAACAATAAAAGATTATAATAATCTGCTGACAAAATTGACACTAGAAAGGATATCCAAGATTGAGTCATCGATTGATAAGATTCATCAAGATTTAAGACCATTACGTATCCGATCAAATCTAAAGCACTTAAATGATGATCAATTAAAGAATAAAATAGCTGAACTTTTCAAGAAATCACAAACTTTGAAAGAAGATTCAGTTAATGCAGAAAAGAGGTTTGAACGATTAGAATCTGAGCATGATAAATATGTTGAGATTTTAAAGACTCTGAAGGATAAGAAGGAAGTTTTGTCTAAAATCAAATCTGGTGAGATCACTAAATCAGAAGAAGATTTAACCAATGAATTAAACAATAAAGAATCAGAACTAAAATCATTGAAGCATCATATTGACACTTTGGAAACGGAATTACCAGCTTTACGCTCAACATATCAATCAATCACTTCGAAAGCAGCTGAATTATCAACATTGTCCAAATTTTTAGACACTACAAATAAAGAATTGTTATCAAAAATTGAAGGTCAAGGTTTGAAATTAAGAAGGTTAAAAGATGAAGAAATCAAGTTATCAAATGAGATCATGATTGATAAATTAAAAAACCAATTGGAATTCTTACATTATTATAATGATAAAATCAACGTCGCTGTTAAGGAGAAAATTAGTACTTTAAGTGTGGGAAGAAATGGAAGAGTTCACAGATCAACAACTCCATACTCATAAATCGCAATGCAATAAATAATCTTATTTGAACTTCATGGTAGATCCAACTCGATTTATGTGCAAATATTAGGCAATTCTTTTCTCGTTGTCAATCGTCCAATAATCTTGATACATCGGTTTTTGAGATCATAGGTATCAACTGAGTTTTAAGATTTAAAATTAGATCCCTTGGCCTAGTTGGTTAAGGCGTGGTGCTAATAACGCCAAGATCAGCAGTTCGATCCTGCTAGGGATCAAGTTTAATAATTTTTTGGATATCTTGGTTCCCGACAGGATGCTGGAGAGAATAGGCTATGTGAGGTCGAAGATAAATATAAATGTGGCGTTTAAGGTGATACTTTTTGAAGAAAGAACAAGGACACCCGCAATGCATGGTGCTCGTTCGGCTTTACAGGATTTTAAATTTCCTACTAAAACTTAAAAAAGGGACCCTAACTGGAAATAAAGTTGAACTACAGCCGCGTTGACAATAATCAATATTTAACAATAAACTGCCACAACGTCTCTTAGAAAAAATTTCAAATAATAATTATAAATCCGAATTAAATCCTATACTTCAATTTCGAAAGTGCCAGTATGCCTAGAAAAAAAGAAAAGTAAGTCATTTTAGCCCGGTATTATCGTATAACAGCGGTCAACCCGAGTACACCTCTTTTCAGTGGTAAAGCTAACACTCAACATAGTTAGCCAGATGGAAGACTTCTTAGGATCAATGCGTAATAATCTCCTCTCGGATATACTTGTCTGGTAAATCCGTATGTTCGTGGAATTGAACAATACGCGATTAGGTGCCGAATTAGGGGTTCTTCACCGAAAGAACATCGAAAAATAAATCGGATTCGGTGATAGACGGATTTACCTTTGGAAATAACGCTTTTTAGGGATTAACAGCTAACCTTAACAATACAATCATCATACGGCAAGCATTTAACGGAATTTGTCATAATTTTCAATTGATATTGCAATTCATGATTAGAAATTATGCTAACTTAAAATTGACTGGAATACAGAAATCTATAAAAGAGGATGAACTCCTCATAATTTGTCCCGGTTATTCGTTTCAAATATCCCAATTGAATCATTGAATTATCAATCCATAGTTCAAAACAATCAACAACACAATTAATAACACAAACAATAGCAAAAAAAATGGTCAAATATTTCGTTACTGGTGCTTCAGGTTTTGTAGGTACCGAGGTTACTAAAGAACTAATCAAGTCTGGTCACTCTGTCATTGGTTTGGCTAGATCCGATGCTGCTGCTGAAAAGATCAAATCTCTAGGTGCTGAAGTCCTTCGTGGTGACTTGGAGGATCTTGAATCATTAAAGGAAGGTGCCAAAGCTGCAGAAGGTGGGGTTATTCACTTAGGTTTTATTCACGATTGGTCCAACTTTGAAAAGAGTACTTGGATTGATAGAAGAGCTGTTGAAGCCATCGCCGATTCTCTTGAAGGCTCAAACAAAGTATTCGTATACACCTCAGGGTTGGCTGGTTTAATCACTCCAATTGACTCTCCAATCGCTACTGAAGATACACACGTTAAAAGCTTTGGTGTCGCAGCCATTAGAGGTGGAACAGAGGAATTGGTCTTAAAACTAGGTTCAAGAGGAATTAGGGGTACTGCTGTTAGATTACCAACTCTCACCCATGGTGAAAATGATCATGGTTTCTTATATAGCTTATTTACTTTTGCCAAAAAGAATGGTTTCGCTGCTTATGTTGGGGACGGTGAAAACTATTGGGGAGCCATTAGCAAATACGATGCTGCTAAATTATTTGTCCTAGTTGCTGAAAAGGGGAAGGCTGGCCGCCCATATCATTCTGTTGGTGAAACCGATATTAAAACCAAAGATTTGTCAGAAAAGATTGGGAAGAAACTTGGTCTTCCAGCTAAGTCTGTTTCTAATGAAGATGCTGAACAATACTTGGGTTTTCTGGCTCGTTTTTATGGTGCTAACATCCATGTTGGCGCTGAAAAAACCAAGAAGGAACTGGGTTGGACACCAACCAATTCAACTCTGTTTGAGGATTTGGAAAAATACTACAATTGAGTCATGGATAATTTGATTATTGACCAATCAGGTAATCCTGGTGGTCTTGGTATTGTATAACATCCTTGAATACCACAGTGTATAACCCAAACTACATATATGATAATCCAGCTGCTAATACACAGCAGCAACTTTGCGAACGAAAGTGTAAATCGTATAGTGGGGGGGATTTAATCTTATATTAGAGCATTCCGAGGAGTTGTGGTACCTCCGATATGCCTTATAGAAAAATTTCAATTGTTTTGCCGCTAAACATGATGTTATCCAGGGTCCAAAAAGTGGTTCATACACGTTTACGCAGACATCTCTTGGTGAAAAATTGGCCATGAGAATGACGTAAGTAATGACGGCCAGGTCTTTTAGAAATGAAGTGACTGAAAAGATAAGAAGCAATAAACGTAGGGAACGCAGGATCAGTATTGATATGACTGTTGTATTATAATGAGACTTATGGTCATTATGGTGATTAAAATTTTGACCATATCTGACACTGTAATCAGTTTGGATGAAAGATCAGAAACTGAACGTCATCCATTTTCACAAACGCGCTGAAATTGAACGGATTGATAACAGCAATAGACATAAATATTACTCGCCACTATATGCAGCTCACTTCCATAATGTAATTACTAATGTAAGGACCGCTAACAATCGAAAATTTTTTGTTGATCCAAGGCTTATAATAATAAACACCCATAATTCAGTACAGAAATATTTGTCGCCTAAGAAATCAAGATCAGCTACATCATGAGTTTGAACCTAATCAAACGATCAAATAGTGCTTTTTTAGAAATTAACAAATATATCGTAAGAGAACCTACTTAAATTATACTTGATCATCATGATCCTCAATTATCAATTTGGAGAAAAGAGTCAACAGCTCCGATTATATAGATATTGCCAATTATAATGTAGTTAGACCTAGTTAGTGAGATGACTATAAATCAATCACTATAGCTGTCAAAAAAATTCTACTTTCAAATAGCCTGACGTCGTCGACGTGATAATAATATGGATCGACGTTGTCCCAGCTCTAATTAGCTACTGGTATATTACTTCTCTGCTCAAATTACAGTTATTAATTAATGCTAAGTAGAAAGATCGACAATATCCCTTGTATTATATATTATAATAATATTAATATTGGTGATCACAGACGTCAAATTCAAATAATTAATAATTATATATACAATGATATCGACTAAATGACAATATCATCTATGTCGTCATGTATTTTAAGTTATAAATAATTAATTGGCGTTTTAATTTTCATTCCCGCGGAAATAGTTTACCATCGCTAATTACCCACATTAATACTAGTACGTCGACCCAGAATACTTTGCAGCTTTGGGTACTAGCTGCTTCCCTTTGCACTTTGGCGACCTGCGATAGCGGAGTAGTACCCGAGTTCACGTAATGCATCCGCTCATTCTGTAGGACTTAGCGCTCCTTCATTTGCATATGTTGGACTATGGCTCCTTGAGTACATAATTATTTTTATGGGGCAACAGAAAATCAAAAAGAACATTCCTGATCTATACAAATACATTACACTTTAATAATACCGAGCTACCTACAACTATTAAGGACACTCTTGTAATAGTATACTTTCTAATCAACATCAGTTTTTATGTCAATATAGCCCTATTTTCATTGCTTTTGAAGTTGCTTATAAAATTCAAGAAATTACCCTCATAGACCTTCTAGAACGGACATGATGCTCCACCAACTTCCCTTGCACATCTGGTTGAATATAACCCCGCTACTGACACCTTATGAGGTCCAATCACTGCGACTGGTGAACAAGGTATTATATTCGCTGCTCAGCTCTGACTATATTTGGAAGCCATTTCTGATGAATGTGTACCACAATGTTGATGATATGCCTGATCTGGAACAGACCTCTGGATTTTCTGTATTGTTTGGTACGAGGACAAAAGAAGCTCAAATACTAATCAAAGATATTAAAGAAATGTGTCGTTCAACTGACCATGATTTCATCATTGATAAAGGTAAACAGATCATCGACCTTGATTATGCAGCTGTGCCTATTTTGAATTCTTTACGTTCGAATAAAGTCAATTTACCACTACGTTATATGTCCTCATATCTGCTGAATTCTATTCGTCATCAGCAATTCCTATCAAAATATGCTAACTTCAAGTTTGAACGCCATGATATGGAGTCATTTTTTCTACTCATTTCATATTTAGACCCCGCATTTGATGATCTATTACCATTGAGACAATTGGTGATTAAAAAAGTGATTCAAAAAGTCAAAGATCACCCATTATGGGAGGATGAGAGACCATCTTCCTTCAAGGTTAACATCATTGTGAACTCGTTTTTCTCAATTGTATCAGCCATTCACATTAATAAGCCAGACTATACTTATGAAGATTATTCGATTCTTAGAGTATACTCCGGTGAAGTTGGTGGAATTAACTGGATTCAATTTTCAATAATACAGAAGATAGCCAATCACTTCAATGTTAAAACATATTTATCAACGTCGTTCCTCGTAATTGAGGATCCAAATTTTCATAACGGTATTTCGTTGCTATCCTTAAAAAGCAGCTCCCCGAAGATCATGAGCCTGAATTATTTGAATAGAGTGTTGAATACTGCATCAAATTCCATCCATTTATCAAGACTGATCACCCCATTAAATTACAACTCATTAACAGCATTGTTCAAAGTCGATCTGGAGAGCACATACTCTAGACTACATATTGGAATGTGTTCCAAATCTTATATTGAACTTTATCCCATATCAAAACAGCATTTTCCCTCTGGCTTAATGCCATTCCAAAGTCTGAAATTATCATTAGAGCAGGGCTCAATGAATATTTGGCCTTTGGTGTCACATTCGTTCCAGTTGAACCCGTTCGATTTGCATTGCTTCCCTTCTATACCCTGCTCAAAATCTCGATTAATAATTAATAACTACTTCAATCCACTACAAATACATCCTATTAACCGTCAAAGTCTAGCGCAGAAACCAAGATACTCGGTTGGTGACGTCGTTAGACATATCAGGAACGGCACCATCGGTATCATCATTAGTTATTCAAGAGACGAAGATTGGTATTATCGAATCATACCTGATATTAGTGAGTTCTTGGTCAGAGAAGAGAGCTTAGAGATGATTAGTGGTATCGAGGTCAAAGATTCTCTTATTCATCATCCAATAATAGGCAGATTTTTTAAGAGATTTGATGAATCCACAGGGAAATTCATTGCAAAGAGAGAACTTCTGGAAATCTTTCCCAATCTATAGTCACTAAGTATAACGTTGAGATGCTGTAAGAAAGACTCCATTTATTGATTTGAAAGATAAACTGTCTCAAAAATGCCGGTTTTCTCGGCTATAATAACATCTCTTTTGGCCTCGTCGGCCGTAACGCTGTTTTTCCGAAACAATCGAGAATCTTCGTATGGGTATAATAGAAAGCCAACACGTCAGTTTCCATGACTTGTTTCCCCCGAGTGTTTTCCCAAGATTGTTAAACTCGCCAAGTTGAAAGACCATAGAAAATGCCAATCGATCTTAGAACGATAAAGGATCATTTTCAGTTTGCTTATTTGGATCTGCACTTAGCTGTGGGCCATTACTTATCCACAAGACCCTTTTTAGATATTGCTAAAGATGCAATTTTTTACTACTTGAGCTGGTCATTTCTAAGTCAGCTTTATGTTAATCTGAGAGGGTATGGTTTGATTGGTTATTCAAAGCTTCTCTACCACAGAGCCGCAAAGACAATATGCTTCTGGGTCCTGAGTCTTCCATTTTTTAAGAAAAAGGTCGATGAGGAAGTGAGTACTGTTATAACGAAACTAGAGTCCTCATTGATCAAAGAGACTTTCGTCCCTTCATTTAACTCCTTGCCACCAAAAGGTCTTTCAGAGTCCACCATTCATAAGCATTTGAAAGATTTGAGTGAAGTTCCTCACTCAGAATGGGAAAAAGGGAAAGTCTCTGGTGCAGTTTATCATGGTGGTCAGGATCTGATTGACTTACAATCTTATGCCTTTCATGAATTTTGTGTTGCTAATCAGCTGCATCCAGATGTGTTTCCTGGTGTCCGTAAGATGGAAGCTGAAGTTGTCTCCATGGTCCTAAAACTTTTCAATGCCCCAGAAGGTGCTGTTGGTAGTACTTCATCAGGCGGTACCGAATCATTACTGCTAGCATGCTTAGCTGCTAAAATACAGGGACAAAAGAGAGGTATCACAAAGCCTGAAATGGTCATCCCAGAGACTGCTCATGCCGGGTTTGATAAAGCAGCTTATTATTTTGGTATTACGCTGCACCATGTTTCATTAGGGTCTGATTACAAAGTTGACATTAGAGCCATGGAACGTTTGATAAATAAAAACACTGTCTTATTAGGTGGATCAGCGCCAAACTTTCCACACGGCATCATCGATGATATCGAGTCCATTGGTCAACTTGGTTCGAAATATAATATCCCAGTTCACGTTGATTGTTGCTTAGGTTCATTCATCGTGTCTTATATGACAAAAGCTGGGTATGAATTACCACCTTTTGATTTCCGTGTTCCTGGGGTTACTTCAATCTCGTGTGATACTCACAAATATGGGTTTGCACCAAAAGGTTCCTCAATCATCATGTATAGAAATTCACAATTGAGAGAATCTCAGTATTATGTCAATCCTGACTGGGTCGGTGGTATTTATGGCTCTCCAACTTTGGCAGGGTCAAGACCAGGTGCTTTGATTGTTGGTTGCTGGGCTACCTTACTAAAAATGGGTGATGATGGCTACACGCAGTCATGTAAAGACATTGTTGGTGCTGCTAGATATTTGAAAGCTGAAATTCAAAAGATCAAAGAACTTCAGGTCATTGGTGACCCCTTGGCTTCTGTTGTTTCATTCAAATCAGACGTCGTTGATATTTATGAATTATCTGATCTATTAGGTACAAAAGGATGGCATCTATCGACTTTGCAAAAACCAGCTGCTTTGCATCTTGCTGTCACTGCTTTATCTGTTCCAGTGATACCTGAATTGGTTGCCAATATCAAAGAGTGTGTTGCTGAATTGAAAAAGAGTGGCAAGCAAAAGAAAGGTGATACCGCTGCTTTATACGGTGTTGCTGGTAGTGTTAGTACCACTGGCGTCGTTGATAGATTAGTTGTCGGGTTTTTGGATACTTTGTATAAGACTTAAAATTCCATCGAAGTTAATCTGGAGAAAAAAGCGTTTCCTCATTTGTTTTTGCTATAAATCTTACCTTACCTTGCAGCATCCCAGGTGTAATCACTCTCGATGCCTGTTTAGCTCTTTTCCTGTCTCCACAAGAATCTTCAGGTTGAACAAGCTGGGCATTGAGGCGCTCGATCTATTCAGTATGAATTTCTCGAAACACGGTTGGAGCACAAGACACCTGTGGAATTTCAAAACACAAAATCATGAATAAATGTAACAAGACAATTGAACTCCACTCCTAGGGCGAACTGAGATCCTTCTACAACCTTCCTGATGTCAAGCAACAGAAAACAGACAAATAATCAGACTGATAGTCAAAAAGTACGAATGAAGCGGTCTTTGGATAATGTTCAATGTGAGTATTAATCGAAATCAAGCCATTACGGTTCCCACTCTAATATTCAAATCAGCTTTGCTATCTGAGGTTCAATATGACTGGAGGCAAACGACAGAGGAAGATGCGAACCCATTGGACATTGCATTGCCCTTATTAGACAATACATCGGTTGGTCTTGCACATCGACATGGCGAATTCCTGGAGCTGAAAGAGCGGATTTCCAATGGTTTGAAATCGGTGGTTAACGAACACTTCCAAGCTTTCAATGATAGCATTGGCTCTTACAGATCTGTGGTAACCAATGTCTCAAATTCACAGACTGTTGTTTCAAAACTGAAAGAGACTATTCTTGAATCAACTCATGGATTGAAAGAAAATGATGGTACGCTAAACACTCTTAATGAAAACTTGAAGTCATACAATAGTATGATTGTATTGCTGGCAGCTATTGATGATCTGAAAAATGCTCCTCTTGACCTAGAAAACGCAATTAGCGACAAAAACTATGCAAAAGCCCAATCTATTCTGCATCAAGTCAGCCAGAAGGCCGCCACACACAGACTTTGGGAGTTATCCGCTCTATCCAATCTAAAGGATTATTATCGGACACAACAGGAACAGTTATTTGGGATATTGGTTGAGGAATTTCATAATATTGCCTTTTCAAAAAAGAATTTCGACAGTTTCAACAGTGCCAGTGAATTTTTGAAAGATTCATCGTCATCGCATTATTCAAGCATCGAACGGTTCCTAATGAACACAGTCGAAACCGATATATCTGAAGGTGTCTCTGAATCACACAAAAGGGTTGAGCAGTTCATCGCTAATTTCAACAAAATTACATCAGATGAGGAGAATATTGATGAAGAAGACAACATTAATGTCAATGAATTGAACAATTTAGATGAATCTAATCCATTCAATCAAATCCTACAGTTGTTAACTATCATTCATAAACAGGGTAAACTACAAACGACAATCAGGATAATCATTCAAAGAATTCCAGGAGAATTGAATCAGTTAATAAATAGAATAGTTGAAGACACGAAATTGAGACATTCTAAAAGTATTAAGACCCTGAACTCTACAGATTATTCAAACAACTTATTAAGAGCTCTCAGTGAAGATACATACAGCTCACAGGTGCTGCTTGATCTGTTTTGGAACTTCTTTAAAAAATTGCTGTTCTTTCTCCAGGTGATCCATATTGTGGTCTTCATCAATAAGAAATTAGAAGCTAATAACCCAGACAGATATAAGGTTAACTTGAGGGAGAACCGATCTGACCTAAGCGGTATCCTAGATGCTACCAAGCTTTGGGACTTAGTGACTAGAGAAGTCAAAAGTTTAGTGTTGACGTACATTTCAAATGAAGAGTTATCAACATTGACAGTCAAGTTATCAAATACTTATTCGTTCAAGGAAAACAAGAAGCAGTCTTTATTTCAATTTTACAAAGTTAATTACAATCCAGATCATACAAATCAGCTAAAGAATGTTCTACAGGATTTATTCCCAGGATTTATTAACTCCAATGACCTTTCCAAGATTGACTCGCCATATATTGAAGATAACAAATTCCTCAAACAAACCAAAATAATACCTGCAAATATCTTGCATATGAGATACATTCTTGAACCATTCCTATTATTCATCCAAGGTACTTCGTTGCTTTCCAATGAAAGAAAAGATGAGCCGTTAACCTTTTTCCAGAATTTCATGTCTGAAGAGTTCTTACCATTGTTAGAGCAGAGTTTTGTTGTGTTCTACGTTGACGAGGTTGAAGAATTAAGTTCATTGGAAACGTTTGAACCATATCATGATCTAGCCAACATATCTAACTTTACCGATATGGCTTTGACAAAGACCATCTTCAGAATTTTTCTTGAATTCAAGAAGTTCTTCAATAACGTGTGTTTTATTCTGAATACCTCTTTACAATTTAGAAATGAGTTTTCAAGTATATTGTTTAAATTGTTAAACAAATTTCATGACAAGGTTCAAGAATTATACGATGATTTAGCCAACGACATTATGGGGTACTTAGAGCCTCACAAAGATATTATTTTACTAATAAAGAACCCATCAATTAAAAAAAAAGTTGGCGGTAAGCCTATTAACAAGATCGAGTTGAAGAATTCTAAGATTTATCACAATTTTCGTACTCTGAAAAATTCGTTGGATTACTTACTCAGTATTCTAGATGGAAAATTGATCAAGAAGGTTGACCTAAACAAAACTGATTTGAACTTAACGACCATAGAAAAATTGAGAAAAAATTGGTCGTTCTTTGAAGGCGCCAATCTCAAGAGTGAGCTATTCCAAGAAAGCAATACTTTAGATACCGACCACATTAACAGGGTCATCTTAAATGACGAACTTGAATTACAATATAATGATATATTGGAAGAGTATAAAAGACTCGCTAATCAAGTGAAGCACGTTGTCAGCGTTTTAGATGATATCCTAGAGTTTAGGTGATGGTTAATATAAAAATTTCCTAATAGAGTAAGTTTCCTGCGCAAACCGCGAATTATTTCTCTTTTTTTCTAGAAATTTTCGCCACTGAAATTTTTTTCAAAGTCAACGACGACAAAAGTTCCAAAATAACGAGAAGAGTACTGCTGGAAAACAGCTTGAAGACAGCCAAATTTTCATCAAATCACACCGGAAGACCGCAAATTTTCATAGAACACTCGGTTTACACGCAAATATCCTATTAGATATACGCGTTCATATTGAAAAAGTTTCATTTTGAGGCTGTTTGTTGTTCTGACGGATTTTGTACTGATTTACCCCCCAGTATCTGAGTACCCAAAAAACGAATTCGCGGGTCAACAAGGCTGGTTTCCAAGGTTACCAAGTTTACTTTCATATTTGTACACCGAACAGGAGGCTTCTTGATTGAATACCTCCACTGTGGTTTAGCACTGGTCAATGAAACTGTTTCAGTCGTATCATTAGCTTGATTACATATACGTAAATACTAGGAAATGGCCATTGCTCCCTCCTCTGCTGGGAACAGGTTCCGTCAAAGGAAGATCTCCACGAAACAGACCCTTCAAATTTTCAAGCAGAGTCAGATATCAGACATAGATAACGAAGACCTACAACAGCGAGATCTGCAAGAAATAGAGACAGGTGTCGAAAAGAATGAAGAAGAGGAAGTCCATTTACAGAAAATTTTAAAGAGCACAGGGATTAGTAATACATCCGAAGCATATATTCCTACACCGGATGCTTCTAAGCTATGGCCTGAAGCGGAAAAGTATTATACGGGTTCCTTCCATGAACCTGAGTCCTACATTAAATCATCCTGTCAAGTTGAAGATTACGCTGGTTGTTTATACAACATGGACGAAGATGATGAAGAGTTTTTAACAAAGCTTAACAAGACGTTAGAAGCTGAAAAAAAAGATCCCCTGGTTGAGGATGAGTTTGAAACTCTATTTTACGAATTTGAAAAGACAATTTCCGAGAAACAACCATTTTTAATGACAGATCCACATCAAATACTGCAGCTAAGTGACATCAAAGTTTCCCTATTGAAAATCGACAGGTCATCAGTTGAGAATATTAATAAGGTCCTTGCTGAAGAACTTAAGGTTCACCCTTTCATTTCACTGTTTGACGCAAAGCAGCCTGTAAAACCAAGATCACTGGATAAATTAATTGAACTTTATGGTGTTAAAGTCTACGATTTTTACAAGGAGAAGAAAATTAGAAGACTAGGTAAGAGTATCACACCAAGCTTGAAATTCACTGGTGAAGATGATAGTGATGCTTATATATGTTTTAGACAAAGGCAATTCAGACAGCAGAGAAAGACCAGAAGGGCAGATACTCAAAGTTCTGAGAAGTTGATTAAACTATATCAAGAGTTAAAGAACACCAAAGAACTAGCATCTTTAGTCGCGAAGAGGGAACTAAAGAGACTAGAAGCTATTCAAAGTGAGCGTGAAATTTTTGAATTGAGATGTAAAGTGAAGGTATTGAAACGTGAACTAGGTATCACTGATTCTGATGAGGACTTGATTGCTCATAAGAAGAAGAAAATTGTTCCTCCTCCTATCGAGGAAGGTGAGAAAGACAAGAAAGGTTTATCCAAGACAGGTAATAATGCTAATTTACCTGACAAAAACAAAAATGGTGAAGATCTGGCTGGCTCAGATGCTCCTCAACAATTCCAACCTTATGTCAAGTTACCTCCTTCTAAGATCCCAGATATGGAACTAGAGACTGTTCAACACTTGCTGAAGGCCAAAGATATCTCAATGCAAAAGTTTGTTGAAGAAAAGTTGAAGAAGAGAAGGCAATTGGATATTGGGTTCACTAATTATACGGATGACCCATACAACCCATATTTCAACATTAATATTCAGAATGAAAATATTCTCGACAAGCGTCATACTCCTTATTCATCGATAACTTCATCCTTCTTTGATGTCCAAAGCTTAGGTTACATTCCTCATTTGGATAGATTCATCAGCAAAGGTGCATCTTCTAGAGAGAATGATGGTTTTCTATTCAATTCAAAAAACAAGTCAATCACGAGAAAGTTTTTGCCCGAAAAGTACGACCCATTTTCCCAAGAAAAAATTACCACTGGCGAACCAATCATGACGATCAGAAAGAGAGTTGGTAGACTGGGCCAAGTTTACATTGATAGGAAGGCGATGGTTGCAAAGCACTCATTGATTGATTCTGAAGAAGAAGACACTGAGATAATTGAAGCCCAGGAGAGATTGGAGGATCGCTGGAAGTTTGATTCAGACTACAGTATTCATGATGTCACTAATGAGCCATTCAGCAATGACCCTGCCAAACTGAACTCTATTTCTAACGAAACCCAAGTCATTAGGTTTGGTGGTATGCTACTCTCGAAGGCATATGAAACTCTCAAAGAATCAATGCTGCACCAAAGGCAACAAGTTTATTATCAACAGTTGCAAAGAATGCAAGCACAGCAAGCGCAGCAAGCACAACAAGCACAGCAGGCACAACAGTCACAGCAGGCACAGCAAGTACAGCAACAGCCGCTCCAACACCAGCAACAAGTACAAGTGCAAGATAGTAACTCTGCACAATCATCGCCTGCACCTGGACAAAAGCAACCAGTACGCCAGGGTATCAATCAAGTAAATGACAATGTTCAAAATCGAGTAAGAGCTACAGACGGTGCTACTGTTAATAGATTGAACTCAAATTCCAATACCCCTATAAAATCGCAGACATGATAATCGTTTGCCAATTGACCTTATATGGATTAATTAACCACTGTATTATATCAAATTCATAACTAATATCATCTATTCGATGCAGCATTTTCATTCTGTTTACATTGATGTTTTTCGTTGTTGTCCTTTTTTAATTTTACGAAATATTAATGATAATTTATAATAGATTTGGTGCTTCAATGCCGAAGTTCGAATCTCAGCTAATTTACTGTAGCAATGGTGATCTGTCATTCTCAAAGACGTAGCCGAATTAATGGTGACATAGTGCTTGACTTCGATCAGCTTACTGCACTATTCAGATAAGTGTTTTGGTTCAGACACTTTCCCAATATGATAAATCATAGACGAAAATCACAGAAACCTTCAAGTCATCTGTAGAACATTTTGATTGCAGTTAACCAAGAAATGAAGAGCCTGAGTGAAGTAAGGGAGGAGATACTGAAGGAAGCAGGTGTCGAAGAAGAAGAGGTTGCTGATTTTGTGTTAAATCTCTACAAAGAGTCAGCTTCATTCGAAGAGTTCAGATCATCGTTAGAAGAGATGGGTGCGGACTTTCCATTAGACTTTATTCAAAAGGTTCATGGCTGGCTTCGAGATCTTGATCTGAGCAGTTCAGTTAAAAGAGAAGAAACCATAAAAGGAGTCATACCCAAGGAGGAACCCAAACGAAGTGTTTTAGCTTTGGCTAATGATAGAAACATCATCAAAGAAGAAGATGAATATGACGGTGAGAACCTTCTCCACGAATGGAAAGATTTCAAAAAAGAAGATGAAGATATTAAAATAGCCCCTAGGGAAAGATCGAGGAGTCCCAGAAGATATGACAATGAAAGATCTGAGAATCGTAATGACTACAGACAAAGAGAGGAGTATGATGAGCAGCCTATTGTGTCAAAAATCTATAGAGGCCGTGTCAAGAATCTTACAGATTATGGTGCTTTCGTTCAAATATATGGTATTAGGGGCTCCAGAGAGGGTCTTGTACATATATCGGCGATTGGGAAGGCAAGAATCAACCATCCATCAGATATTTTAAAAAGAGACCAAGAGATATTTGTCAAAATTGAAAGGATTGATGGTCACAAGATCAGTTTGTCAATGAAGACAATTGACCAAAGCACCGGCGAGGAGCTAATATCAAAGAATTTTGAACCAAGGGGAAGACAGGTCTTCACAAATGATGTTAATAAGAGACTGACTTCTCCCGAACGTTGGGAAATTAGACAATTGATCGCTGCTGGTGCACTGTCTGCAACAGACTATCCGGAATTAGAAGAAGAGTTCCAGGATAACATTGATGAGGATAATGAAGGGAGCAGAGAAATCGAGATGAATATTGAAGTCAAACAAGCTGTTGCTCCATTCCTGAAAGACGTGGATTTCGATGTGGAGAAAAATGCTGGTCCGTCTAAAGTTGTCAAAATGCCTGAGGGTTCATTAAATAGAGCTGCTATGTCAGGTTCTGCACTAGCAAAAGAGAGAAGGGATCAAAGAATCAAAGAAATTAAAGCTAAAAAAGAGCAAGAAGTTAGAGATCTGAAAGCACAAAGCGCTCGTATTGATGACCCCTTAGTCGAAAGAGAGGTTCTTCCAGACCCTGATATTCAAGAGCTACCAAAACAGAAAGGTGTATCATATGGCAAAAGAACGAATTTGAGTATGAAAGAGCAAAGGGAGTCTCTGCCCGTTTTTCAAATGAGACAAAGACTATTGGATGCTGTCCATGAAAATCAGTTCATTGTCATTGTGGGTGAGACCGGTTCGGGTAAGACAACTCAATTAACACAGTATCTAAATGAGGATGGCTTCTCGAAGGGTGGTATGATTGGCTGTACACAGCCTCGTCGTGTTGCTGCGACGTCTGTCGCAAAGAGAGTAGCTGAAGAGATGGGAGTCGTGTTAGGCCAAGAAGTTGGTTACAATGTTCGTTTTGATGAAAGGACAAGTCCTAGAACGCAGATAAAATATATGACCGATGGTATGTTGCAAAGAGAAGCTTTGATGGACCCGGTGATGTCGAAGTACTCGGTAATCATGCTAGATGAAGCACATGAAAGAACGATAGCCACTGACGTTTTGTTCGCCTTATTGAAGGGAGCTGCTAAACAGAGACCAGATTTGAAGATCATTGTCACATCAGCTACATTGGATTCTGGAAAGTTCTCAGCTTATTTCAATAACTGTCCAGTAGTTGAAATCCCAGGTAGAACCTTTCCTGTGGAAATTTTATACACAAAGGAGCCCGAATTTGATTATCTTCAGGCTAGTTTAGATTCTATTTTACATATCCATGTTTCGGAACCTGAAGGTGATATACTAGTGTTTTTAACTGGACAGGAGGAGATCGAAACGTCTGTTCAAGTTTTAACTGAACGTTTAAGGGCTTTAGGACCGTCCGTCCCAGAGCTGATAATCCTTCCAGTCTACTCAGCTTTGCCGTCTGAAATGCAATCCAGGATTTTTGAGCCAACCCCTAAGGGTTCCAGAAAAGTGATTTTAGCAACGAATATTGCAGAAACCTCATTGACTATTGATGGTATCTATTACGTGATAGATCCGGGCTTCGCAAAGATCAATGCCTATGATCCAAAGCTAGGTATGGATTCACTTGTTGTTCGTCCGATTTCTCAAGCTCAAGCCAATCAGAGATCCGGTAGAGCTGGTCGTACTGGACCTGGTAAGTGCTTCAGATTATATACAGAGCTGGCATTTCAGAATGAAATGGTACCTAATACAGTGCCTGAAATCCAGAGACAAAATCTGAGTAATACAATCTTGATGTTGAAAGCTATTGGTATCAATGACTTGCTGAACTTTGAATTTATGGATCCACCTACAACTGAATCGATCCTCTTATCGATGAATGATCTCTATTACTTAGGTGCAATTGATGATGACTCAAGGATTACCACCATTGGTAGAAACCTAGTTAACATTCCAGCTGACCCAACTATATCTAAGACGTTAATTGAATCCATTCATTACAAGTGCTCGGACGAGATGGTCACTATATTTGCTATGATTTCCACACCCAACATCTTCTACAGACCAAAGAAACAGCAGGAGCTCGCCGATAAGAAGAAGGCCAGATTTCATCATCCTCACGGTGATCATTTGACATATCTTAACATATACCATGCGTGGGTCAACAGCAATTATGATCGTGATTGGTGCCGTGATAACTTTATACAAGAGAGGAGTTTAAGGCGTGCTCAAGATATCAGAAATCAGTTGGTTCAGATCTTCAAAAGGTTCAAGTATCCTTTAATTAGTTGTGGTAACAATACAAACGCAATCCGAAAAGCTCTATGTTCAGGATTCTTCAAGAATATCGCCAAACGAGACCAAAATGAAGGTTACAAGACTTTGAGTGAAGGGACTCAGGTTTACGTTCATCCATCTAGCAGTATTCGTAGCAGTCCACAGTATGTTCTATACAACGGTATCTTGAATACTACTAAGGAATATATGGTGCATATCACTGCCATTGAGCCTAAATGGTTGGTTGAGATTTGTCCTGAATGGTTTGAGATGAATGGTTATAAGACTGTTGCTAAGAAGAAGGATGAGAAAATTGTCCCTTTGTTCAACAGGTTCAGTAAGGACCAAGATGATTGGAGACTTACTCAACCAATGAAGGACAAAGGGAAGAACAGATTCAGAGTTAGATAGGTCAATAAACATGGGTTGATAATATGATACACTTTTTCGTAGTGAGAGAGGTGCGCTATCTACAGCTTATTATCGAATTTTTTTATGCAATTACGATCTATTAAACAAGTAACTAAAAGAAAAAGATCTATATCCTTTATATATAGCTTACATTAATGACAACTTTCTTCATAAACTCATACAGTAACTCTTCATTCAAAACTCACCACCTTGGGTGACTTCAGCACCAGCTAGAACTTTATCTAAGACACCAGCAGAAGCGGCAACTAAACCTAAGAATGGTTTTGATGGATCCAAAACTTTCGACAAATATTCTGGATGATATTGGACACCAACAAAGTATGGATGGTTGTCTAATTCAAAGATTTCCATTCTTTGGTTATGTTCATCTTTGCCAACAAATTTCAAACCTTTACTTTCGATTTGATCAATTAGTAATGGGTTGATCTCATATCTATGTCTATGACGTTCTTCAACTTGGTCAACACCACCGTATAATTTTTGTAACTTAGATGGAGAACCATTGAATAGAGTTGGTCTTAGACCTAATCTCATAGTGCCCCCTAGCTTTTCCTTATCAATTTCTGGCATGTAGACTACGGTAGCTTCATCATCTTTCAATTCTGGAACGAACTCTTGAGAATTGGTGTGATCAATACCAACGACTTCTCTGACAAAATTGATAACGGCAACTTGGAAACCTAAACAGACACCCAAGTATGGAATGTTATTCTCACGGGCCCATTTAGCAGCACTCATCATACCTTCAGTACCTCTCTGGCCGAAACCACCTGGAACTAGGATACCATCGGCACCACAAAGTGAATGCCATGCCTTGTGGAAATTGGCTTTATCAGTTTCACTTGCGTCAGGCTCTAAGTCAGAAGCTTCAACCCAGATGATTTCCAAACGACGTCTAATCTTCATTGAAGAGTGTTCTAACGCCTTGATCACACTAGTATATGAGTCTTTCAAGTTGGTATATTTGCCAACTAGCGCAATTTTGACTGTTTCAAATGATCTATCATAAGAACCACATAAGTTAATCCAGTCAGCTAATAATTTTTCACCCTTAGTTTTGAATTGTGGGGTGATTAAGATAGATTTTAAGTTCAATCTTTCGCTTAAGAACTTATGAATCTTTTGTTCCTTTAATAACAATGGAACATGATAAGTTGAATTCAAATCATGAACAGCTAAGACTTGTTCAGGACCAACATGGCAGAACATTGAAATTTTTTCAATGGTTGGTCTTTCCAGTTTGTCTGAACAACGACAGGCGACAATATCCGGGGTCAAACCTAAAGATCTCAGATCTTTGATAGCAGCTTGAGTTGGTTTAGTCTTTTGTTCACCGTGAATAACCGGGACTAAAGAAACGTGAATTAGGGCAAAGTTTTCATGACCAACTCTGAATTGGAATTGTCTCAGGGCTTCAACAAATGGGGCTGATTCAATATCACCAACAGTACCACCTAATTCAACAATACAAACGTCTGGCTCTTCACCAGATTCATCAACAGGGATTCTAGCAACTTTTTCAATCCAGTCTTGAATGGCATTGGTAACATGAGGAACAACTTGGACTGTTTTACCTAAATAGTCACCTTTTCTTTCCCTTTCAATAACTTGAGAGTAAATTTTACCAGTGGTAATGTTGTGATCTCTAGTTAGAGTGATGTTTAAATAACGTTCATAATTACCCAGATCTAAATCAGATTCACCACCATCGTTCAAGACAAAAACTTCACCATGCTCTAATGGAGACATAGTACCAGCATCAATGTTCATGTAAGGATCGATTTTAATCGACGTGACTTTTAAACCCAAGGTCTTTAAAAGTAAACCTGTACTGGAGGCTAACACACCTTTACCAATACCACTGATGACACCTACAAAAACCGCGTTAGCTTTGGCCAAAACACAGATATTTTGAGCTAAATAACTTACCACCAGACACAACGACGTATTTCATTTCTTTATAGCAGTTTGGTGCCCTTAAACTTGGTTTTGTAGACAAGTTTTAACGGGACCTTTTATACAAAAGCCTGAAAGAAATTTTTTTTTCCCAAAAGAAATTTTTATTTCTGCGATGGGGCCCGGATACCCGCGTAGAAATGGCAGAATTTGTGCATTACTTTCAATTTGGATAAAAGTTGTGTTTCCATTGATTTATTCGAGATAACTATTCGTTCGTCACTGTAGTTACTTCTTAGACTTTAAAATGATACAAAAGAAATTCCACTTAGTACCCAAAGTTAACTAAAGTTTAATCCTCTTTATTTAGAAACAGTGAAGTGACTAGTAGCCGGGTAAACAGAATATGTGGCCCTGACCGATGGCCTTGAATAGAGAAAAAAATTTCATATAGTAAAGAATGCTATATAACAGTCAAAAAACCAATTGTGAAGAGTTTTCAACGGATTTCAGCTGCGTTATGGTGAAGAAGACAGTTTCTAAAGCGGCAAGCAATGTGCCGTTAAAGCCTGTGGATACCTCCAGAAAAAGAAGAATCGAGCAGGAGGAGGACTCGGAAGAAGAAGAATTGGAAAGCGATGGTGAATTGAATGTGAATGGTTTGATAGATGATGAAGCTAGTGAAGAGGAAGATGAAGATGAAGATGAGGATGAAAAATCACAAGCCGATGATGAAAGCGGTGATGCAGAAGAGGACTCTGATGCCGAGTTTAACGAGCTTTTACGAGAAGGTGAAGGATCTGATGACGAAAGCTTAAATTCTGACGATTTCGAAGAAGAACCGGCTGAAACAGCGTCCATCAATGATAGATTAAAAAACGTTCATATTAGAACACTTTCCTCTCAATCTGAAGATTTCCATATTGGTAAATTTTCAGATGGTACTGAAAGACTAATCAAACCAGAGATTGATCCAGTTTACGATAGTGACGATTCGGATCATGATAATTATAACACCATCGGTAATATTCCTCTATCAGCTTATGAAGAGATGCCCCACATTGGTTACGATATTAATGGTAAAAGAATTATGAGACCTGCTAAAGGTTCAGCACTGGAACAATTGCTAGAAAGCATTGATTTGCCAGAAGGTTGGACTGGTCTATTGGACTCAAATACTGGTGCTTCATTGAATTTAACGGAGGAAGAGATTGATTTGATTTCAAGAATTGAAAATAATAGATCAACTGATGATAGCATAAACCCATATGAACCAACAATTGAGTGGTTCACTTCCAAACAAGAAATTATGCCTGTAACTGCAACTCCTGAACCAAAGAGGAGATTCGTTCCATCTAAACATGAAGCTAAAAGAATTATGAAGATTGTAAGAGCAATTAGGGAAGGACGTATTGTTCCAAAGGATAAATTACCACCAAAGGATGAGTCCGAAGAATATTCATATGATTTATGGGGTGACGGTCAGACTGAAGCCACTGATCATGTTATGAACTTGAGAGCTCCTAAATTACCACCACCAACTAATGAAGAATCATATAATCCACCAGAGGAATACTTGTTATCACCTGAAGAGATTGAAACTCAAAAGGAATTGGATGATGAAGACAAGAAATTTGTCCCAAAGAAATTTGATTCATTAAGAAAAGTTCCAGGTTATGAAGATTCTCTACGTGAGAAGTTTGAAAGAAGTTTGGATTTATATTTGGCTCCAAGAGTTCGTAAAAATAAATTAAATATTGATCCAGAGAGTCTGGTTCCTGAATTACCATCGCCTAAAGACTTAAGACCATTCCCAATACGTTGTTCCACATTTTACCAGGGCCACAAAGCTAAGATTAGAACATTGTCTATTGATCCAACTGGTTTATGGTTAGCCACAGGTTCTGATGATGGTACAGTCAAAATATGGGAAGTTTTGACAGGTAGAGAAGTTTATTCATTGAGAGTGTTAGCTAAGGATGAAGATGAAGATCATATTGAAAATGTTGAGTGGAACCCGGATTCTTCATTAGGTATCTTAGCAATTACCGCTGGTGAGAACATACTTTTATTATCGCCACCAATCTTTGGGTTTGATATTGAAAATCAAGGTAGATTGAAATTAGAAGCTGGGTTCGGATTCAACAAGTTTGGGAATGTTAAGAAAACGGATCTGAACGTTAATGATGACTCTGATGCTGAAGATGAACCAAGCATTAAGAAACAAGAATACGCCAAATGGTTAAAACCTACCGAAGAACAGTTAGGCCAAGGTATTATCATTACGATTGAATGTCGAAAGAACATCAAACAATTGCATTGGCATAGAAGAGGTGACTATTTCGTCACCGTTTCCCCAGATTCTGGTAATTCCTCCGTTTTGATCCATCAAATCTCTAAGCATAGTTCACAATCTCCATTTAGAAAATCTAAAGGTATTATAATGGATGTTAAATTCCATCCTTTCAAACCCCAGATCTTTGTTGCTTCTCAACGTTATATCAGAATATATGACTTGGCGCAACAAGTAATGATTAAGAAACTGTTACCAGGTGCTAGATGGTTGTCCAAGATTGATATTCATCCAAGAGGAGACCACTTGATCGCTTCTTCATTTGATAAGAGAGTTCTATGGCATGATCTAGATCTTGCAAATACACCATATAAGACCTTAAGATATCATGAAAAGGCTGTGAGATCAATCGAATTCCATAAGGGTGGGTTACCATTATTTGCTTCAGCTTCAGATGATGGTTCAATCCATGTGTTCCATGCTACAGTGTACGATGATCTAATGACCAATCCATTGTTGGTTCCATTGAAGAAATTAACTGGTCACAAGGTTATAAACCAACTCGGTGTCCTGGATACAAAATGGCATCCGAGAGAAGCGTGGTTATTCAGTGCAGGTGCTGATGGTGTTGCTAGATTGTGGACAACTTAAGGACGAAAGAGATTAATAGATATAGCACTGTAAATGAATTGAAGCCATTGGTAGTTGAAGATACTAAGATATAAACGCACGTAGAATATTTTTACAGGTAAGATTGCCTGGTTATTGATATTGTAATTCGTATAGTTCTCCAACTGATCATCGCATAAGAGAAAAAGGGACAAAGAATCCAATTGGATAAATTGACTCTGTGCATAAGGTCCTCACAGGATCAATCCGAACACAGCTATTAGCTGACATGACTGCACTCATACCTTGTTGAATGGTGAAAGCGAATGATCAAATATAATTTCCTTTAGGTTGAAATTGTGATGGCCAACGAAGCAGATATTTTGAGGTTTAAAGCTTTCAGCAGTGAAAGTGAACCTGTATTGCTTTCGGTAAGTTCTTAAGATTTCCAATTCCGTAATTAAGTTCTGGAGTTAAGGTCAAAAGAGTCATATATCTATTGTTCAAGAGCCCTCAACGACATTCACCGTAATGATGGTGTAGCTGGTAACAATTCCCTTGGACTCGACTTCTCAGCCACGAATCAAATTAGACGAGTGACTGGCCCTTTGCAAATAATGGATCTATGGATCTCTGTCTAATCACACCATGTGCGAATTGCCTTTCAATAGACTATAACTCTTGAAGAGGTTATGGCTCGTTGCCATGGTTAGAGGCCGATTGTTGGAAAAAAAATTTATGACTACGGTCTTAAGCGCCTGATGATTTCTAAAGGTTGATCCAGGTTCAAAGGGACTTCGGGTCTCAGAGTCAAAAAATTTCCACAATCAATCCATAATGAACGACACCTATGCACAGTCTTTGCATTTACTCACAGCTTTGTAGTCATTCCTTATGACTCTTTTGAGTCTTTGACTCTTTCAAGTGCAGTTGATTCAGTGCACGAATCTCCGATGGCCGAAAAATTATACTGTACAAGTTTAACAACAGACGTTACACAGGAGTCAGGACCATTACCTTACGACAGGGCTGATATTTGCCAAAGCGAATCAGGGGAGCAGAAAAAGAATATTAAGGTCCAAGGGAGATATTTTAGGAGCTTAACGGGTCCCCTTTGCGGTTTATTGGGGAATGGTAATCTCAGACTGACCTTGTCAGGGAGTATTAGATGAGAGGGAGAGAGGAATTAAAGCTGTTTAATGAGTGAATTATTCGCAATTACTAGAGCATGCATATTATTACAAGAAAACTGAAAAACACACCCTTTACTCCTTATGCTGTTACCTTTCCTCCAATTTCTCTCTATTTTTTTTTGAACCATGACTTTCTGCCAGTGGTCACCTGTCTCCATTTGCATGTCAGATGTCGCATTGATCTGGGGCGGAACATCGAACGTGATGCTACGCAGGTAAAGGAAAAACCACAGGTATATAAAGGGATGATCTCCCACTTTTGGGACTGTCTGATCTCCATCTGGGATTGGCCAGTGCTATTTAACCAGTAATACAATGATCTCACAAGTCAGCACCAAATTATACAAGAGCAATATGTTCTCTGTCATCAGAGCTACAAGATTTTCTTTAAGAAACAAAGCTCTATTATCAACATTACAATTACCACCAACTCCAACTGGTCATGCTAAGCCAGGTCAAGAGCCATACTTAATCTCTACATATATCAATAACCAAATTTTAAAATCAGATTCTAAGGAATGGTTTGACGTCTATGATCCAGCAACTGATGTTGTTGTTGCAAAAGTTCCTCAATCAACTGATGAAGAATTAGATCTAGCCATCCAAGCTGCTGAAGATGCTTTCAAGACTTTCTCAAAAGTACCAGTTACTAAGAGAACTGACATTGTCTTTAGATACGTTGAATTATTGAAAGAGAACAGAGACTTATTGGCAAAGACCATTGTCCTGGAACAAGGTAAAACTTATAGTGCTGCCCTTGCTGATGTTGATAGAGGTATTGAATGTGCTCAACATGCTACTCAAGTCACGAAGGAAACTGAAACTACTGGTTTAGAATTGTCAACTTCAGTGGAATCTTTAACCACTAGAGAACCAATTGGTGTTGTTGGTTCCATTTTACCTTTCAATTTCCCAGTTATGATTCCATTATGGACCATTCCATATATTATTGCAACCGGTAATACTGCAGTTCTAAAACCATCGGAGCTATGTCCAGGTACTGGTTCTATTATGGCTGATATTGCTCGTCAAGCTGGTGTCCCACCTGGTGTTATCAACATTGTTCACGGTAAACATCCAACTGTTAACAAGTTAGCTACTGATCCAAGAATTAAAGCTGTCACTTTTGTTGGTGGTAACAACGCTGGGAAGTACGTTTATGAGCAAGCAACTAAGCATCACAAGAGAGTTCAAATCAATTTAGGTGCTAAAAACCATACTATTGTCCTACCAGATGCTGATAAAGAAACCTTATTAAAAGGTGTTGTTACTGGTGCATTTTCTTCAACTGGTCAAGTTTGTTTATCCACTGATATCCTATTCTTAGTTGGTGAAGCTAAGAAGTTTAAGCAAGATATTGTGGAAGAAGTTAAAAAATTAGAAGCCAGACCAGGTTTCAAAGATGGTGTTTTCGGTCCTGTTGTTACCAAGGAATCATTGCAAAGATTAGAAGCTGTCATTCAAGATGCAATTGATAAAGGTGCTGAAGTCTTGGTCGATGGTAGAAACCATAACAAGCCAACAGAACCAGAATTCGCCAATGGTTATTTCATTGGTCCTACTTTATTAGCAAATGTTAAAGAGGGCATGAGATGTGTCGATGAAGAATTATTTGGCCCAATCTTTACCATTAGAGAAATTGATACTTTACAAGAAACTATTGATTATGTTAATGCTAACAAATTCGGTAATTCTGTTGCTTTATATACTCAATCAGGTCCAGATGCTCATTACTTCACCAAATCGGTCAACATTGGTCAAGTTGGTGTTAACACCATCATTCCAATTGGTCATGCTAACTATGGGTTCACTTCTAACAAGGCCTCATTCCTCGGTGATTTACCATTCTATGGGCCATCAGCTTTCAAATTCTTAACTGAGCCAAAGACTGTTATAACTTCCTGGAGAGGCATGGGTCCAAAGTACTGAATAGCTTATGCTAAGTGTACCTTCATGTTAGGATGACATTATTTTAATGATACGAGAATGATTTTATATACAATAGACATGATATATAGGTTGGGGTAGTGTAGATCATCATTTTCTCTTATGCGGTTTAAATGGAATATGGTACGTGCTTGATTTGTGACGGAGTGCGCCTGTCTTTCTCAGGTGATGACTTGAGGAATACTAGTATCAGCCGTGTAGTTTGTGCTGTCACAGGGTGACGTAGTTATGTGAAAGGGGGAAGTTTAATCACGATTGTTATAGGCTGTCAAAAGGTATGTGATATTATAAGTGAATAAGTATTTACCCCATACGTGACTCAGGATAATCAATGTACTTATACAATAATCACAAAGTCATCACAAGAAGATAAACATGAGTGACCATCAGATATCAACTAATAATTACAATTAACATAGCAGCCATAGGCCCAACTCCGACCTTTGTCAACCGGAGTTGTTATCACACGTAAGAGGGAGCTGCAAAAAGAGACACCCCACATACTTTATAGCCCCATTCTAATGGAACAATAGTTCCCCATGTGACGTATAAAAAGAACCTCATCCCTCTTTTATATTTGTCAAATCATCAAGAACTCATTTGGTATAAACACTAATCATCCCTATTCCCTATTCAGGAACAGTATAAAACTGCATAATTCCCCCCC